>PVIC010017170.1:7626-33168 GCA_004025085.1 Thryonomys swinderianus | reverse complement strand
GGGATTACAGGTGTGAGCCACCACGCCCAGCACTGTGGTATGTGGTACTGAAGCTGGTGGGTGTGAGTCACCACATTTGGTATTGTTATATGTGGTTACTGGGGAATGAACCAGGGAGCTTGTGCTTACTGGGATGGTGCTGGAATCACTGAGCTAAATCTCTAGCCCAATAAGTAAACTAAGTATTATTAAAGGACTATATGACAATATTTCAAAGAGTTTTAAGATTGTCATCCCACTAGAGTTTTACTTTCTTTCATAACTTAGGAAAAATAAAGACACTTTTTTTGAAAAAAATACACTTAAATTGTAACTAAATTTAGTGGATTTGGTCAAATATAAAATTCTTTTTGGATATGAAATTTAATTGAACTGCATTTGTGGGTAACTTCTACGATGGCTTTCAAAACAATTTCATTTGACTATACAAATTCTTATTACAGATTGCTGGACAGTACAGACATACTGGAAAAACATTTTTCTGATGCTTTGCCATGCATTAAGGCTTCTGTAATGAATCAAAATTATATGTGTCACAGATAGTGCTGAAAAACTTGATCTATGTAATATTTTCCTGCCTGTTTACCCAGAATGAGTTTTGTCTGTTAATACTTTTTTTAAAAAGATGGTGATGGAATGAACAGTGGCAAAAGTCATCTCCCAGGGGTTAATCAAAACTTATTCTAAACCGGGCGTGGTGGCTCACGCCTGTAATCCCAGCACTCGGGAGGCAGAGACAGGAGGATTGCTGAGTTCGAGGCTTGCCTGGGCTACATAGTGAGCTCAGAGCCAGCCTGAACTACAAAGCAAGACCCTGTCTCAAAACAAACAAACAAACAAAAACATTCTAGCAAAAAATTATAATGATGAATATTAATTTTTAAAAATAGGTATGTTTTCATATAGATGAGAAATATGTGTCCTGTTGTCTATCAAGTTAGTTTTTGTAGATATTGCACTCTACAAACTAGAGGTGATCAATAGAACTTTCTAATTATTTGTTTTATTAGTTTAGAAATGTGGCTTACTTTTAAAGTGGCAAACTATGTGTCATTGTGAATATAGAAGAATCAATTTATTTGTTCACTGCAGCAAATTGCATGCATACAGGAGTAGATTTCTGAACAATTTGAGAAGGTATTTTGTGATTACACACTAAAAAAGCAAATATAAACCTTCAAGTCCAAAAAACACTTTATTTTTGAAATGGCATTGTATCTCAACATTTTGACTCAATGAAGAAAATACTATTTTTTAATTAATCTCAAATTGAATGTCAATATTCATAAGAAAAAATTCAGATATTTCTTGTTTTATCTTTTAAAGAAAGAAAGGGAAGGAGAAATAGCACTAAACCCTACAGTCATGGGTTGAAATAGCGTCCTTTTCAATATTTATTTGTGTAATTTCGAACCAACCATTATTAATCCAACGTACTTGGTTCTTCCTACTTCTGAAATGTTATGTAAATATCAATTCATAACTATTGATCATTGTACTTTGAAAAATATTAGTATAGAATTTATGTCCCCAAAGTCTCCAAGAAATCACTAGAATGACAGAGGAAACTAGAAGTGTCAGCTTTAATAAAACTGCAGAAAGTCTGATCAATACATTTAGATAATATCAGAACATCAAGAGTCTTATCTGTTCATTTTAAATGGGAGCGAATCTAACCTCAGATTAAATGACAAAAGGTACACTGCTAAGTAGTAGTATATCATAGTTAATGCATGAAAAACCCAAATCTTCAAGAAACATCCCAATACTTCCTTTACTCTCTTGATTTTCCTTCCCTCTTTGTCTCGTTTCTCTCTCTTTCTCCCTGTCTCCCTCCCTCTCTTTTTCTTTTTCTCATATGCGTGCACAAGCACACACACGTGTGCGCACGTGCACACACACACATTCTTTAGATGATTTTAGGAAATTAGTTGGTTTTGTTTGTTATGAAAACCATGTATAACTTGAAGTAGTACATTTAGAAAATATGATGAAAATATCTCTATAGCATTACCATTCAGAAAGATTCAGTTATTTTCTATCAGGGGCCCTGTTTCACTATGCATTTCTAAGACTCTGCTTCATTAGTTCACAAAACAAAATACCAAAATGCAAAAGAGAAACTTCAAGGGAAAATTATTATGGTGATAATATGTAATTTTTACTTCCTTAACTGTACAATATTTCAGAAACTTTTTTTTTTTTTTTTGAGACAGGGTCTTGCTTTTTGTAGTTCAGGTTGGCTCTGAGCTCACTATGTAGTCCAGGTAAGCCTCGAACTCAGCAATCCTCCTGTCTCTGCCTCCCGAGTGCTGGGATTACAGGCGTGAGCCACCACGCCCGGCACTGTGGTATGTGGTATTGATTGCTGGTGGGCGTGAGTCTCCGCGCCCAGCATTGTATGTGGTCACCGGGGATCGAACTCAGTACCTTGTGCTTGCGAGGCAGGCACTGGAACCACTGAGCTAACCCTCCAGCCCGCAGAAACTTTTTTTTTTTTAAGATGGGTTATCTCAATAAGTAAGATCAATCCTGTATTTATATCGTTATTTCACTCACTGAAAGCTAGGTGAGACCATTCTGTAGCATTTATCTTTCTATTCATAACAGGGGTCATCAACAGTCACACAGGGAATAATTTAAAGCTGCGAAGTCATGTTAGTTTCTTTAAAATTCCTACAATATTATGCCAGTAACCAAGAATTTAGAAAAGCCTGAAATAAAATATTTGGGAGCATTTTCTTGGTTATCAAATTAACAAGCTAGTCTGCTTTACTTAGTTTTTCTTGTTAAATATTTTTGGGATGGGGTGAGATTATACTGGGAATAGAGCTGGAATAGGTTTGTTTAGTGCTAATAGTCAGAGACTATATACCATAGGTTGAAGACCAATCCCAAACATGGCCATGTTAAATGCAAGTATGAAGATATTTGAATATTAATAAAGATGCATTTCTTCTGCTGATAACAATAAATAGAAAATGTGCAATTGAATATTGCTATGTGCATAGAGATAAGCTCTTCATTAAACCCAATTTCCAATGGTGATATTGTTGCTTAAGATATTATGACACATACACAATAAGATCATATATAATTCAAACTGTCCTCCCTTTACAAAATAGACAATTGAATAACTGTAATTGATTCAGGTATTACAATTTTCCTTCCATTAGTTAGAATATATGCCCAAAATTGAACTTGTCAATCAGAGAAAAAGAATGCATGCTTTATATTTTATAGTATTACAGTAATTGGAAGGGAAAAATCATTCTTTGTACTCAGAATCAACAAGGCCATACATATTTTAGGTTACACAACAATAAGTATAGTTTCCCCAAACTGTATAATTAGTTTGAACATCTTAATAAATGTATTAAAATAGGTTAATATAAAGACCAGTGTAATAATAAAAGTGATTTTCCATTCATTTTAATCCACTTATTGATTGTTTAATTTTCAAGACTGTCATGATAGTACTGATGTATGTACTTTATTGCTGTATTCTGGAGAATTATTTATTTAAAGTCTACTGAATTAGTAAGCTAAGTATGCTGAATTACTAAGCTAAGAAGCCTATCTCATGTCTTTGAGGATCAATGAAGTAAAGGAATTTGTGAATGAAATGTAGGACAAAACATACAAAAATAGATACAAATGTCCAAATTATTTCTAGATTATTTAATTAACTAACAAAGTGCCAATGCTATGGAAAGAGTTGTCAAACTGGATTGTTTAGGGAACAATCACCAGGAAAATGTCCCTACATATTCAGTACAGATGTAGATTTTTAAAATATTCTCTATCCTTGACTGATTGAATTCACAGATGATGAACCTGCAGATACAGAGCTTGGACTCTATGTAAATTTCAGTCCTGGGTTTACCATGACTTTGTCTGGAGGATCATTTCTTTCTGTGCTTTTGAATCTTCACATGAATATCAGGAAACTTTTTACTCATTGTTCTTTACAGTCAAAATAAGTTATCACGGTCACAACAGTAAATATAAACCTTTGGTAATTTAATGTCTAGCACTTTGCCACAGCTGCCAGTGTCCATTATTCCATGTTTCTGACAATTGTACATCATCCTCACGTAGCTAGGCCACCCTGTGGTCCCAGATCTGATGGGGATCTTCTAATCATTCAGAATTAATGGAAAATAAAACAAAGCTTTAGCTTTGTTATGCATGGGACAAACTAGAAAATAATTTGGGAGAGATGTGATAGTCAAAATTCATCAGAGAAGAGTAAAAATCACTAAGATCTTTTAAATTCCTTAAGCTCCAATCATGCTCCAAATGTCTGACCTCTCTGGAAATAATGACTTAAGTTTCTGGCCAAGAGGGATAAAAGTGAACCTTCTTAAGTCTATTTGCCCTCATCCTTTTATCTGTCCAGGATCTATTTCTTCCATCTTACCTAGAACTGCAAGCGTATCTGTCTTCAGTTGATTCATTCCCTCAATCTATTGATTCACCCCTGAAATGCCTATTTAATTCACAGTGTGCTGCATGCAATATGCTAGGCACTTTGGGTATAATGAGAAGTTGAAGCGATAAAAAAATTTGTACTCTGTGATATTACAGTCCAGGTAAATAAAAGGGAAACAACATTATGAATAATCCATTGCACTAATCACATCCATGAAGTATATAAATTCATAACAGTACACATAACAGAAATCCAGGATTTGATATTTGTTAATGTGAAGAGTAGGTAGGTAATAGAATAATTGGATTGACCTGTGTGTGTGAAATAATAATTTACTATAACAAAGATACAAGGAGTATTTTAAATACAGATAATAATCAGTGAAGTAACTTTAGCAGATGAAGAGTGGAATATTCCCATTCCAGAGAAGATAAAAGGATAGAAAATATGTGAAGGACTTGGTCTTGGTCATACACTGGAGCTCTATTTTTTAAAATTATCATTGTAGTGTGGGTAGGGATATGGGTAAAAATGAGAATTAACCCAGGTCATATACTGGCACAAAATCCCCATTGTTGAGTGTGACTGTGAGCTGTATATAAAATGTACCAATAAAGAATTCAATTTTTAAAAAAATTATCATTTTGATTCTTAAATTTGAAAATAGAATGTTTCTGAATTTTATGTATGAGAGAAAGGATCTGGTTGTAGCAAATAGAATCTTTAAAAGATCAGTAAGAAAATTGTAATTTAATCGCAATGCCTTTTACTTTTAATAATGCCAATTAGACCTTGCTTCAAAATGAAAGAAAAGAAGGAGTATTGTAATAACAACAACATCTTAACATTCTGTCCTGGATCAAACACACTCCTGTTATCCCTAGGAATTATTATTGAAATGTCTCCATCTTGACAGTAAGCATGAGATCTCCCTTCACACAGAGGAACACATGCACAGTAATAGCTCATGAAAGTAACTGAAATTGTATGTACTTGCAAACTTATATGGCCATAGAGAATACTTGCATTATCATTTGCAGAATTTTGGTAGAAAAATAAATATTAAAGTTTTTGCTGGTGATGGCTGAGGCAATCTTTATTAAATAGTGGCATAAGATTTATCTGAATTATATTTTACCTGGCTAAAGTCAGTTTTCAGTAGAAATCAGTACTTGTAGCAATATACACAAACATTTAGCCAAGGGCATTTGCAGCCAAAGTGTTAAAAGTTGTGGTTTGATTTCTCCTTATTCCTTCTAGTAAAATGTGAATGGAAAAGATAAAGTAAGAGAAAGACTTTAGGGAAATAGCATCTGGCATTTTGCTAAATTCTTTATCCAGATTAAAAGGGAACTGAAATTGGTGCCCAAAGGTGTGGCTGAACAGATTTGCTAAAGACATCAGGCAGGTGATTCATGGATTCAAGGGCCTATCTCAGGAAACCAGGAATGGAAAGGTGATAATCCATAAGTGATGTGCAGAAGACTCTTCTGTCTAATGATAAGAATTTTCTTGACATATATAAGAGAATCATAAGGTTTTTTAAGAATGTTATATCTGCAGAAAAAATTCTCATTCTTGCCTGAAAGGGACAGTGAGGGACAAAATGAAGGAGAGCTGTCAGACTTCTGCAGTCCTACGGGTCAGAAAGCGGGCTAAGAGTGGCTTAGCTGTAAACATGAGCACCCTCTATGAAAGGGAAAAAATGACTGTGAGCTTAGAAGCTCTGGAGCAGAGAAGTGACTATCAGAGGTGCAGGCCCAGAGGGCAGAATATTGTGCCACAGAAAAAGAAATTCTTAGTCTCTAAACCTAATAGGAATTTCCTTGCTGCATTTCAGACTGGCAATTTCATCATTCACACCAATTTAGTCTTCTAAGAATGGAATGTCTATCAATGCCTCCTCCAAAGTTGTATTTATGACACAGATAACTTATTTTTGAGTTTTAGAGGTCCACAGATAGGAATTTTGCCCTAGGATGAGTCATATTCAGTTTCTCTTATAGCTGATTTATATGATGAGATTTGGAACTTTTGATTTATACTATTGGGTGGGATGTTTTGAGCTCAAAAATTAGTGCTGAGATTTTTTGGAATGATGGGGTAAAATAAATTTGGATATTTGGAGCAGTGGACTAGAAAAGGTTGAGTGATCATCTCTGAACAGATACATCTATATACTAATGTCAGGTATCTATGCCTTTTTTTTCATTGAGTTTTTAAAGATATAATTAAAATCTTGAGGTAACGAGGTCATCCTGGAGTACCTGGCTTGGTCCTAAATACAAGAATAAATTTCCTTAGAAAATAAAGGAAAAGGACTATTTGAAACAGAGGAGGAAGAGACAAAATGACTATGAAAGTGAAAATGGAATGAGTGCAAAAGCCAGGACAACCACTGTCAGAGGCAGAAGGAAAAGAATAGATTTTGCCCTAGAGGCCAGATGGAGTGTGGTCCTGCTGACACCCTGATTTAGGACTGTGGTCTTCTGAATCATGGTAGAATATATTTCTGTTATCCTAAGTGCCTAAGTTTGTAATGATTTATTTTGACAGATACTGAATACTAGCAAAGTTCTCCCTACCACAATAGTTTTCAATACTGATATCTAAAAACAACAAAATTTTTTTCCAAGTCAGAATTTGTAGTAATAAAATTCAAATGTTTTTCCACATAGTCATAAAGATTTCTGGAAATGCATAGACAATTGAACATGTCTGATAAGATCCTTTGGAGAAGGAGAAATAACAAGTCAAATGTTAGGGGTCTGGGTCATGGCCTCCCACTCTGCAGATTCCATGTCTGGTGGGATGTTAACATGCCTCTGTGACAAGTGCTATAGCATGGGAGAAGCTTCCTGGAATCTAATTTTTGTAGAAGGAAGTTTGCTCTTTCCTGAGAAAATCAAAAAGTCTACTGCCAAAATCCATGTCACTTACTTATATAACTCTCAGACCTATTAGTAAAGGGTCGTGGGGTGATGAATAGAATGAAACATCACAGGCTATATGTTTACCATGCTCTATACAAACTGTAATTCTTTTTTTTTTTTTTTGAGACAGGGTCTCACTTTGTAGTTCAGGCTGGCCTTGAGTTCACTACGTAGCCCAGGCAAAACTGGAACTCAGCAGTCCTCCTGTCTCTGCCTCCTGAGTGCTGGGATTACAGGCGTGAGTCACCACACCTGACCAAATTGTAATTCTTTACTCAACATAATTCAAATCAAGTAAATGTGGGTAGCATTGTGGAAGACAGAGTACTATAGGTATCTAATTATAAGAAATGTAGACCAGTTTGTAAGATGTGTTCGGTAAAGGCCTAGAGGCTCTGTGTGTGGAGATAAGAGTTATAATAGGGAAAGAATGAAAGGGAGATATAGAAATTATTCTTCTCATCATTTATAGCCCTTCTATGGATTTACATATTGGTTTTGAATCATATCTCTTTGAATCATATCTCTTTATACAATTGACTATACCTATAGCACACTGAAAAAAGTAAAACTCGACTGATACTTCAAGTATTTAATTCTAAATATTCATCTTCTAAAGAGAGAGCTGGAGATTCTTAACACTGACTCATTTTAGTAATTCTGAGTTTTTAACTTGTAAAAGTGGCAGATCTGAAATCATATTTTTAAAGCAATTAGTAAGGAAACAACAGGTTAGTATGCTAGTTTGTTGTTTCTCTGTTTTTGATGCAAACTTAGTAAAACACTGGTACAGGTAGATGCTCTGTACTTTTCTGGTAAAAGATGCTCTTGACCTTAAAGGAACACTGAGGTTGTTGCATATTACTAATGGTACTCAACAGATTTTGAATTTAGGCTATGTGATTTTTTTTACATTAAACATTTTAGTTTAAAGTATTTTGTGTTCTAATTTCTTGCTTTTATTCTTTCTTTTTTTTAAAATTTACTTGTATTAGGACCTGCTTGCAGTACATAATGATTGCACTCATTTGGGAGGGGGAATCAGTAACTGTACATAAAACACCTTAATTGTTTTCTACACTCTTTGTACCTTCTCTGCCTCCCCTGATGAAGAGAGCAAGAGATGGCTGTATGATCATTTGGATGAGATATGCTCCCTAAAGTTTCATGGGTGCAAAGCTTGGTTCCGATGTAATGATGATGAGTGTGTAGAAGCACTGAGAGTTGGAGCGGATAGTAACAGGTCTGGGGGCTCCTTGCTCATGAGCAGATTAGCACTCTCCTGCAAGACTACATCTAGTTGTGTGGAACAGGGTGTGTTTCTGGGAAAATGTGTTGTTAAAAGGGTATTTGGGGGTCTTAACTCACTCTCTTGCATATGTGTGGCCAGTGTCCTTTCTGTTTTTCTACCATCACACGATGCAGCCAGGGGATCCATTGTTGAGAATTCACTTCATGCTATTTGCACTTTTCAGACAGCAGAATTATGAGACAAATGAGTCTGTTTTGTTATAAAACATCCCGGCACAGGTATATTGGTATAGCCAGACAGAGTAGACCAAAACAGAATGTGTCTTACCCTTTTGGGCTGCTAACACAAACTACAATAGATAGACATTATAATGAACCCAATTATTTCTTATATTTCTCCAATTTGTGGATACAGTGTGAGAGACTGCTTCTTAGTTCATAGATGACAAAGGGACTATTTTATAAAAACATGAATCTGTCTTGTAAAGACTGTTTTCAGCACCACATTACTTCCCTAAATTCCCATCTCTAAACATCATTATAGTGCGGTTAGAATGTGGGGGAGGGGGGCTTGCAAGCTTTTAATTTATACTATCACACCCCTGCCCCACCCCCAAGTTTGTCTCACATGCAAAATAATTCATCATGTTGCTATAGCCCCTAAATTCTTAAATTATTCCTGAATCAATCCAGGTAAACTTCTAAAGTTCAAAGACTTCTCTAAATCAGATATATGTGAGGATCAAGGTATAATTCATCCTCAGGCAAATTTTTCTCTGTCTCTGAGCCTGTGAAATAAAATGCATTACAATTTTCTAAAATGCAATGTTTGGACAGATTAGGTCATTTCAAAACAGCAGAATGAAAGAAGATAGATGGGAATGACATCCCCAAATCTAACAGGGAAAATGACATTAAGCCTCAAATAATAATGTTTTCCTTTATCCTATGTCTTGTGAATGCACTAGGAGGAGAGACCCAGGGTCTGGACACACTTTGGGATGATTTGAGAGGACAAGTCCAATCACAAAGAAGGTTTTCAGTTTTTAGCAGCCTACTTGTTTGAAGGCACAGCAGATAATTATCCCATCTTTATGTAAGACCGGAACTATTTCTCCCCATGCCTCACAGTGCCTGATCATATTCACAGTCTTTTTAGCTACATCGTTCCTTATGGAACATATTGAATAAGACATCCACCTTCAAGGGACATATCTACTCCCCACCTTCATTACCTTTACAATGATGTTGGCTTAAAATAGATCTATCCATTTTTTTACATAATATTATTTCAGTTTTCAGTTGATAGTGAAATCAATACATCAGCATCTGTGGAAGTTACTGACTTGGCCTATAATGTCATATTCATCAATCAAGTTATAGAGACACTCAAAATAAATCTCCCTAGACAATCACAAAGCTAAGGGAGAAAGCCAGTGGAAGGAAGAGACAATTTAGATAAAACAAATCAAATGGGTTAAGGAAAGACATTTGTAGAGGTCACTAGATGAGGAACGTTATACAATAGTTTTGGTATTTGGTCAATAATTTTTAAAATTATATCTTCTCTGGTGACAAGCTTAACATGATATGCCTATTTGATTGTATGTTGTAAGTATGACATTAATAAATTATAGAGATAAAAGGAACTGAGACCAGATTCTTAAAACCTTACATAGGATTGTTCTAGAGTTTTGTGTTTCCACTTATCTTTGTATATCATATAAGATTGTAAATTATTAAGAAAACAGGATTTGACTCATTAGTGTGTCCTCCAGGTGTATCCATTTGCACATAAATGAATCAGTCTTCATTCTTTATGGCAGAGTAGTGCTCCATTTTAGAAAAAAAAACACATCTTCTTTATCCACTCTCCAGTTGATGGGCATTTGGGTTGTTTCCAAGACTGAGCTATCACAACTGAGCTGCAATGAACAAGGGTGTACATCTGTCTTTCCAATGTGTTTTTGAAAAATTTTTCTTGTGTATTCCTAGCAGGGGGATAGCAGGTGAGTGATGAGTGAAATCAATAGATCACAAATAGGCAAATACTGGACCTTCTCATTGATATGAGCACCTGTAGATACAAATGAGCTCTAGAAAGTATGATGGTCTTTGTAGAATGGGAAATTTCCAAGGGAAATTTGGTGTGGGGATATAATGAGGGGAAGGAATAAATATGATTCTGAAAGAAAATAAAAGAGCATGTATATAGGGGTGGGGAGCTGTGGTTGGGTGTGTGGGGATATGAGTAAAAATGAGAACTGACTTGTGTCATATATTGGTACAAATTCCCCAGTGTTACGTGTGATTGTGAGATGTATGTAAATTGTACCAATAAAGAATTCAATTAAAAAAAGAAAACAGGATTGTGACCATTGCCTTCTGATAATATGAAGGCGCAGAGTTACTTCAAAATATCAAGACTTCCTTTGGCCATTTCATCATTTCAGAGGAACTCTAATCTGCCCAAAGGCAAATCCATTAGGGATGGTTCTAATTAGAAAGAGTAGGACACTGTGTAATGAACAGAGAAAACACACACCAGCAAGGAGGTTACTAAAAACTGCTCTTTTCTCCTCAGCTGAACAGAGAAATCTTTTACCAATAAGCAAGGACAACAAAAGGTTCTTTTTAATGAGGGAGCACTGAGAAACTAAACAAATAATAGTGGACTGAAGATCTAAGATGGTGATTATGAATAAGTTCTTTAAAGAAATTTCTTAAATATAACTACAGATCCTTGAAGGTCATAAGAAGCCATAATAATTCTACCAGGTAGTTTCTTAAAGTTTTGAAAATTATCAACTCTTCATCTATCCATCCCATCCACACAGAGGCAACCACTAAATGTGTTTAATATGTATCCTGGGATCTGTACAGTTCCTTAAAAGACATGGTAGTTTCCCTGATGCATATTTAATTCATAAAAACAACACTGAGGATATTTCTTACTGTGTTTTTTTTCCCAAGTAAATATTGCCTTGTAGATTTTTTTTTTGTCCATTGTATCCTATGGAAAAAAGCTACTGAATTTTATCACTTTTCTAAGCCATCTAGGTTGCTTTCAATTCTCTGTTTGCATAAAACAAAACGGCAAGGTACACATATCTTGTACTTGTCACCATATGGATCTATGCATGAGATATGCTTCCAGCTGGCAATCAAAGAAGCTGGGAAAGAATACCAGGAAAATACATTGATTAATGCATGCTCATTCAGTTCTGGGGGACAGTTTTCAGAAAGTCTGTGCCAGTTTACATTTTACCAGTAGGACTCCAAGTGTTCCCATTATTTCTGCCCCACAACTAGCAGTTCAAATGATCTATCTCTAATTTATATTAGTATCATGGGTAAAGTGATATTTCATAGCTATTTTGATACTTATGTTTTATGATTACTGAAGACTTAGATACAGCTTTTTATACAAGTTTCATTTAATGCATTATATCCATTTTTCTATTGAGGATGATGAGTTTTGCTATTGTTATTGTTAACTTGAAGACATTATATATTCCACATAGACACTAGTTTTAGACATTGAAAAATATATTCTTCCAGTGTTAATTTTGTCCATAATATTTTGTGTAAAACAAATGTTTAATTTTATTTGGCCAAACCTTGAGGACACACTAATAAGTGAAATAAATAGATCCCAGATATGTAAATACTGTCTCTTTCCTTTGGTATGAAAAACCTGTAGATGCAAATGAGTTCTAGAATGTATGATAGATTTTGTGAAGTAGGAAAAACTCAAAGGAAAAGTGGTAGGGAAAGTAATAAGGAGAGTAAATAAATATGATTTAAAAAGAAAAAGAAAGTACATATATATAGGGGATGGGGGTTGTAGGTAGGTAGGGATATGGGTAAAAATGAGAATTAACTGTATATCTAATGGTGGGGAGAGGTAGGGTAGGTAGGGGAGGGGGAAAATGAGAATTAAGTTGTGTCATATACTGGTTCAAATTCTCAATGTGGAGTGTAATTGTGATGTGTATATGAAATGTACCAATAAAAAATGAGAATTAATGTGCAAACTCCCCAAAGTTGAGTGTGATTGTGAGCTGTACATAAAATGTACCAATAAAAAATTTAATTTTAAAAAAGTGTATACTTTTACATATCATTTGTACGATTACCACTACTTCTTCTTTGAAACAATTTCATTTGATGTGTAGGACTGTACTTTCTTTGGACATATTTTCTATGTCTCTAACTAGTCTTCAGACTCTTTTATGTTTTTTTTTTTTTTAATCTCTTCACCTCTGCCCCTTAGTTCGCCTTGAAGTTCCATCTTCAACTTTTTATGTTCCATCTCCACACACAGGGCTGCACGGTTTACTGCATCTAACATCAAAAATACCATTAACCTTTGAATGCTTGTAATTTCCAAATTTGACCTGCATTCCAAGCCTCTCTTCTGTCGGAGAATGCTACATTGAGGTCCCCATGGAATCATGGATCAGTCGGGGTTCAGCTAAAGACATAGGACCCAAAATGCATGACAAGACCTTTATTGCAGGAATTGGCTTATATGGTGGTGGTGGTGACTGGGAAGGAAATTCACAAATGCATAGGACAACATACTAGGCTCATGCAAGGCCTGAAACTGCTATCTTTGTAAGAGATTTTTTTTTCTTTATTCAAGTCTCAGCTCTATCGTTCAACTGACAGTACCAGATCCACTCAGAGTATATGTTCCCTTCTGAGAATCACCTGACTATAGATTTTAGTCACTTCTACAGAGTACCTGCACAAGAATGCCTGTGCCCCTCAATACCTATGAGGAAAACGGTGCTAGACTTTTCCTTAGGTATCAAAATCCATGGAGGCTCAGGCAAGTCTCTGTGTACAATTTATGCACCTCCTCCTGTGTGATTTAAATAATTCTAGATTACTTGTTACATAATTCAATAGAAGTGCAATGTGAATAGTTGTGATAACGAATTATTTAAGACACAATGACAGAGAACAATGTCTGTACACGTTCAGTACAGATACAATTTCATTTTCTGGATTTTTAATGCTATATTGATTAAAACCTCAGAGACAGAAGGAAACCTCAGAGACAGAAGGCTTACTATACCTTGATTAATATGTGACTGACTGGCTGGGAAATGTACCTCAAGTTGAACAATGAAAGTATGACACACACTCACTAGATCTAAAATCAAACGCCTGCTTTCTTCCTCCCAATTCTAATGCCCCCCCTTCCAAAACCTATGTTGTCTTCATTTACATCAATTCCACTTTACCAGTTTTTCCTGCTCCAAATTGTAGCTTACCCATCAATTGCTTTGTTCTCATATACTTTGGATCTAATTCACTAGCCAAAACTATTAGTTCTATTTACCAGGTACATCTAAATACGAATAATTTCTACCAGTAACACTCACATGTGTCTAAGCCACTATCAACTGTTTCCATATTTCCTGTATCCCAGGTCTCTGAGCCTTCATCCTGATGCTGCTTTGGTTTGATCTACACAGCAGGCTGCACAGCAGTGACTTTCTACCACAAAAAAGTAAAATTAAGACAACAAATGTTTAATGAATGAATGAATATTTTTCTATGTCTTTCCTATGGAACATTTTTCACCACAGAAGGAAACTAACATTTATATAATATTTCCTTATATTATTCAGATGAGATATTTTCATTAAAAAGAAAAATGATGTTATGTATTAAGTGTATTCTCTGGTACTTCTCAAGTGACTTTAGATATTATCATAATTAAACCTATAGTAATACCACAAAACATGCATTCTCATCATTACCAGTTTCACTGAAAAAAACTGAGGAAAATGACAAATATTTTGAAGAAATTCACACATACTATGCTTTTGCAGCCTGTTTTTTAATCCACTCACCTTTATTTCAGAATTGTCCTTTACATTTACTTATCAAAGGCCTACATTCTTGTTTACTGGGATGAAGTGAAGATATGAGAAGAAGAGATTGCTACCAATGGCTCAGAGCTTCCAATATGGTCAGTTTACAACAACATATGTATGTATCTCTCAACAACACGAGAGGCTCACAAAGACAGACAGAAGCATGCAATTCTTTTGTGGAATTAATTTGCCACAAAAATGACCAAGTAAATATAAGGAGCTACCTAAATTGTTTTAAATATCTTAGAACACTTAAAAATGTTTGGACTTTCCTCAGAATTCAAAGTTCTCTGCAGGAATCAATGATTTAATTATGTGAAATGATGTAGGCACATAAGTTCATAAAAACAGAATCTAAAAGAGTATTTCTAATCAAATAATAAACTTGTTTTAATTGTTGCTACATTTTTTTTCATCTTTGTACTTCTAAGGTCATGATGTCTGAGTCAACATACGTTAGTGAGAGGATATGTTCAGAAATATACATTTCAAGTAATGAATAATATTTATTAAAACACTGCTGTTTACCTATAACTGTGGGTTTTAAAACAATACTTTCAAACATATTTTAGTCTACTAATGAATAAAACCAAGCAAATCTTGAAACCAGGGAGTCGGGGGGAAAAATCCAGCTCATTATCTTTTTTTTTCTTAAAGTTTTATTAAGACATGGCCACATTCATTCACTTACACATTGTCTGGTGACTTCAGTAGTATTAGGGAAGACCACACTTATCACCAAAAACTGAAAATAATTACTGACCCTTGACAGAAAATGTTGCTGACTTTTACTCAAAGGAAACCCTTGCAAATGATAAGGTAGGGTTCACATTTAGACAACTCAATAAAACTTGTTGCTCAGTAAAACTATTGTGCTTTCTTTCTGTGTCTGAGGTGGACATGTTATGGCTCAAACAGCCAAATCTCTCTTTAGAGGCAAATCATTTATATTATCATCTAACAGAGCCTTACATTTGGAGAGAGACCCTACTTAAAATCATTTGACACAAATTGCAAGGCAAACTTTGAGATTTTAGAGCCCTCTGGGAATCATTTGTTTGATTCATTGCCTGTTAAACAGATGTCCTCACATTAGGAATTCAGGGTCTATAAAATGTGATAAGATCTGGAAATGCATCTAAAAGAGAGACCATAAAGATGATCTGCCTTCATGTGAGTCTCGTTGTGAGCTCTTCTCCATGCTGTGGCCTATCTCAGTATTTTTTTTTTCTAATATGCTTTTGCTGCCCAGGTAAAATTCTAGCCATTTCTCTTGACTGTCATCTACAAAAATGAGCAGGCCTAGATGCATTAATTTTATGACTTAGAAACACTATTATAATATTAAAATAATCTATAATGATTATATTTTTTCCTAATTTAAAATAGGAAGTGAAGGGTGTTCCTGAGTTTTGCTGAACAAAGCATTATGACTGTCCAATGGGACACAAGTAAGAGGTATTCAGGAAGATTATACACTGTACTCTGAATTTTAACCTCTTCCCTGGCTAGAGAAATACCATACCATCCACTATTGAAATATCAGGCAGTGGCAGTGAGGCTCCATCCTCATTCAGCTGCATAAAAACAAGGAGACACAACTCAGGCTTATGTGTATTATGCTGGAATCTATGCTATGCTCTAAGAGAGGCACATTAAATGCATTTCTGGCTGAAAGGGTTTAGAAGCTTTGAATCTTTGATCTTTGGGTATTAAGACATCATGCCCCCGCCCAAATGGGATGTCAAGAAGTGGGACCTGCATGGAAACCATTCTTCACTGGGGAAGCCGGTCTGAAAGTGTCTCCTCCACTCCTCCCTTTTCTCTCTGCGTCCCAGCAGCCATGCGTTGTGCTCCTTTGTATTTCCCATGCCTTTCTTTCGACTTGTTTCTGCCTTGGGGTCAGATGACTGACTACGTGCTAAAACTGTGACCCAAAACAAATGCCCCTTTGTCAAGTTACAGGTGTTGTGTATTTTGTCCCAGCAACACATGAATAAGATGCTAACTTACATTATTTTAAATTTATGACTTACTGTTCTATAACCCCTTACTGGGGGAAGGAACATCTGTATTCAGAAGATAAGCTTCTATATAGGTAGTAGCTTCCATACACATGAACACAAGAGGAAGTGAGTCTATCTGTATCTATATATCTTTACTACATAGTTTGTGGTCTGAACTTTGTTCAGTAAGATTTATTTGTTAAAATTCCAATGCCCAAAGGCAAGGACGATAGGAAGTAGGAGCTTTTGGAGTTAGCTCACCAGGTCTAATGCCCCTTCTAAAATAAGTTCTTCCTTCTATCATGTGAGAAGAAAGTGAAAAGCATCAGTCTGAAATCCAGAAGAGGACCCTCCCTAAAACCAACAACAAAGGAAACTCACCTTAGACTTGGCCTCCAGGACTATGAAAAACAAATGTATGTTCTTTATAAATGTTGACTGGTACCTGCTTTACAAGGTAGAAGAGAATTCAAAATCCTGTAGCTTCAAAACTATTGTCTGCCAAAACCAAATTTTGAGTACCATGAACACCGCTCATAGGAACTAGCAAGGGTTTCTACTCAGCCCATAGCTTAGGGACTACAGCTGCTGGTGCTAAACCCAGTATTTACCTATACTTGGCTGTAAGTCATGGGAAAAGTCCCAGCCATGTTCCATTGTTCCTGGAATACAGATACCTACTGCTCTAGTCCCTGGAACCACCTGAACACACTGTGAGAGCAAGAAGGAAGATCTCCACACCCATCCTCTTACCATCACAAGTGCTGGGACCCAAAGTCCTGATATTAGATGTGTTTTTACCTGGGATTTGAGGAAGTTGATACCTTATACTTACAGTTCCAGGAAAGCTGCTAAGGGTATTATAAGCAACAGCTCCATAAGACCAAGGAAAGCTCTTTGAATTCCACAATTTCACATGCAGAGTTACTGGTAACACAGATTCCAGCATCTTTTATTTATCTCATAGACTCTGGGTCAGGTACTCTTTATCCCATGGCTCCAGAACAATTGCTGTTGGTGATACAGATGTAGATATCTCCCACATTCATCCTGAGGGTCCTAGAGGTCTCATTCATATCTAGTAGAACAAGAATGATGGCTGCTCACACAGCAACTCTTCATGTCACCTATGTTGACGTGAAGGATACCGGAAACACTATTCTTCAACATTATGTACCACTGAGATATAGCCATCAGTAATGGGTTTTGTAGAATGGGAGAACACTTCCTGTAAATCAATTACCTTCATGGGCCACTGACATCTCATTAGAGGCACTCATAGACCTTGCTGATACTAAGAACTAAAGAACTCACTGAGAAACCACTGTTGAATCTATCTGCCACTGAAACAGCTATCAGAATATCACCGTGGTTCCCATTTACACAACAATAACAAAATGCTTATACAAAAGCTTCTCTATAGAACTGGAAGAGGCAATTATTATACCAGATGCACAGGTATCTACAAAAGAATCATGATACCAAATGAAAAATGTTCTCCAGAATTAGATCCCACATTGTAGGACACCTAGGAAATTGTGAAAAAAAATTCAGAATAATGATCCAAAGGATACTTGATGAGTCTCAGTGTATATGAATGAAACATTTATCAAAGAATAAACAAACTTAAAATACATTAGAAATCTTGGAACTTAAAATCTCAGTCAGTAAATTTTTAGGAAAAATTTAAATAAAGTTTCTCCAACATACTAGGAAAAGCAGAAGAATTTCTGAACTTGAGGGCAAGCCTTTTGTAACCAAACAGACAAAATAATTAGCACATGGACAGATTTCCATGTGCTACAGATTCCCGCAGTTAGGATTCAGTATCCCCTGCCCAGTACACCATGCATGCCTGAAAAATTGTAGGAAGAGACAGAACCCAGGGAGAGAAATCAGGGTTCCAGGACAACCAATGCTGGTGCAACTGACACAGGAGCTGTCCAGTCCCAGGCTCTGACTTTTACTGGGTATGAATTGGGGGAATGGCAAGCTCCAAGCAGTTTCTATGGGAATGAATGTAAACAAGGCTTATAAAGGACAAGCCAAAGCATTCTCAAATTAGGAACAGAGTAGATAACATAAATGGTTGTAATTAGAACATTGCCCTTCTAGTCAGAAGGTTTTAGTTGTGGGGATAGAATTTGGTGCAAGTTACTCTTATCTCATTACATAGGCTTTGGCCAGATTCACTTCTCAAAACAAGCCAATTGTGTGGTTAACTCTTTACAGCCTGCTCTAAGCATAATCAGTATTACAGTCCCCTACACCGAGAATGAAGAATTTCTTTAATACTTAAATAAAACAATTAAGTGAACAAATATATATATATATATATATATATATATATATTTTACAGGAATAAAATAAGTTAGTGAAATAGAGGATAAAGGAATCAAAAACTTATTTATGAAATAAGTAGGATATTTCTCAAGTTTTCAAAGATATACTGACACAACACACAAGAAGCTCAAAGGAGTCTGTACAGTTTAAAACAAAAAGAACATCACTAAAACATATTGTAATGAAAGTCTCAAAAGTACAAATGATGTTTGCAGTAATGGCAAGAAAAAAGTGACAACTCACATATAAAGGGAATGCCTATTATAATTATAGCAAATTTCTCATTAGAAATCT
Source organism: Thryonomys swinderianus (assembly GCA_004025085.1). Taxonomy (NCBI): domain Eukaryota; kingdom Metazoa; phylum Chordata; class Mammalia; order Rodentia; family Thryonomyidae; genus Thryonomys; species Thryonomys swinderianus. Next base: position 14,012 of record PVIC010017170.1, on the reverse strand, counting down.
TCTAGGGCAGAAGAGAATGATATGACATGTTAAATTTTCTTGAAAAGAAGATTTCTAACCAAAAACTATACTCAGAAAAGATATTTTTCAGAAATGAAAGAGACATAAATTCATACCAAGAGAGGTGGAAAACTTAGACAATTCTTCACCACTAGATCAACCCTACAAGAAACAATTTAAAGAGCCCTACCTTAGAAACAGAAGGGTGCTAACTACCATGCTGTAAACACGTGAATGTACAACACTCACCAGAAGAACAGATAAACAAAAGATAGTCAAATCTCGGCAGAAGAGACAAATGATAATATTGAATAATGGAATGTAACTGGAAAAATAAGACACTAAAATCAGTATCAAAGAAATACAAATGATTAAGTTTTCTATCTTAAAAAATACAAGACCATATTACTTTAAGGCTAAATTCTACAAAATAGTTGAAGAACAATTCTAAAAACTGTTCTTTTAAAAAATTGAAATACAAGGAATTCTGCCAATCTTCTTTTAAACCGATTTTTGTATTGCCCTGAAACTCAAACCAAACACAGAGAACAGTGAAAAAGAAAACCACAGACAGACATATCCTGGATGAAAGCAGATGCAAGTATTATAAAACCACTGAATTCAATAATTGCACAATGTAAAGATCATGGCCAGATCAAGCAGGATTCATCCCAGGCATGCAAGGATAATTCAGTATATGCAAATCAATAATGTGACAGAATACATGAAGACAAGCCACATAATCATCTCAATAAATGTAAAAACAGTATTCAACACCACTTCATGATAAAAAAAATCTCAACAATGTTTGTTTAGAATGGACAAACTTTATAAGACTAAAGGACATATACAAAAAAAAACATAGCCAATATCAAATGAGAAAAAGCCAAAAGCAGTTCCTTAAATATTGGCAACAAGACAAAAATACCTGCCAACCCTCTTATTTAATACAGTACTGAAAGTCTTAATAAGATTAATCAGGCAAGAAAAAGAAATACTACAGGGAAATCAAATTGGAAAGGATAAAGTTAAATTATCACTCTTTGCAGATGATATGTCTTTATGTATGTTTACCTGAAAAGGCTGTTAGAACTTATAAATATGTTTAGTAGAGTTACAGTACACAGCATAGGAAAAGTAATATTTTATACACCATTAATGAGCTTACTGAAAAAGAAATTAAAGAGATGTCATTTTCAATAGCTAAAAAATAAAATGTTTGGAATAAATTCAATAAATATTTAAATATTTCTACAATGAAATTCATAAAACAATGATGAAGGAAATTACAGAGATGACACGCATAAAAAGGAAAGATAATCCATGTTCATTGATCAGAAAACTACTCTTCACATAATCATCCTACACAAAGTGGTTCAAGGATTCAGTTTAATTTCTGCAAGATGACTGATGACTCTCTTTACAGATTCAGGAAAACAGATTATAAAATTGCTATGGAAAAATTATTTTGAGATAATGAAAGCTGGAGGCAGCACAATTTCTGACTTGAAGACGTACAAAACTGCAATAGTAAAAAAAGGTCACACAGATCAGCGAAACAGGACAGGTGGGTTGTGAATTTCCATCACTTTTCTGATCTAAAACCTATGCCATGTTGGGAGTATATTTCTTTATTATTCTGGAGACTTTGCTACCGATATTTCCTATAGATTTTTGCATCCAAATTTATATGAGAATGGTTTTTGATATTTGCCATCTTATGCTACATTTGGCAAATTTTGGACTAGTAGCATTAAAAAAAATATTAGTACATGTTTGCAATATACATATTGCATCTTATTTTAATTTTTCTTAGTATTCTTTTACAGTGTACAATGTTTACATTCCTGGTGAGGAATTGATACATGTATATAACACATATTAATGCTTTTTCCATTCCTTTCACTTCTCCTTGTTCTCCCCTCCCCCTTTCCTTTTCTCCACCTCAAGATCTGTCTCCGTTTCCTGCCATGTCTTTTATTCTGCTGTTTGTTTATACTCTGTCATATAAGAAAAAACATATAATATTTAGATATGTGAGTCTGATTTATTTTACTTACATTATGGTTTCAAGGTGTATCCAGTTTTCTACAAGTGACTCAAATCTGTCCTTTTTATGACAGTATAGTTATCCATTGTGTTAATAACACAAAATCCTTAATTAATAAAATTTATAAGATGATTTTATTTCTTATTTATTATAGCACTATTTGTGCAGTCTTGGAATTATATTCTACTTTATCTAAAACATTTCAAAAGATTATTGTCTAAAGTATCTCTAATAGGCAAATACGTGAGATATTTTTTTTTTTTTTTTTTTTTTTTTGAGACAGGGTCTCGCTTTGTAGTTCAGGCTGGCTCTGCGCTCACTATGTAGCCCAGGCAAACCTCGAACTCAGCAATCCTCCTGTCTCTGCCTCCCAAGTGCTGGGATTACAGGCGAGAGCCACCACGCCCGGCACTGTGGTATGTGGTATTGATGGCTGGTGGGCGTGAGTCTCCACGCCCAGCACTGTATGTGGTTACCGGGGATCGAACTCAGGACGTTGCGCTTGCGAGGCAGGCGCCGGAACCACTGAGCTAACCCTTCGGCCCCGTGTGATATATTTTTAAAAATTTATTGTTTTGGGGCCGATTTAGCTTAGAGGTTCCAGCGCCTGCTTCGCAAGCGCAAGGTCCTGGGTTCGATCCTGGTAACCACATACAACAATGCTGGGCATGGCGACTCATGCCCACCAGCAATCAGCACCACATACCACAGTGCCGGGTGTGGTGGCTAACGCCTGTAATCCTAGCACTCGGGAGACAGAGATAGGAGGATTGCCGAGTTTGAGGCTTGCCTGGGCTACATAGTAAGCTCAGAGCCAGCCTGAACTACAAAGTGAGACCCTGTCTCAAAAAAAAAAAAAAAAAAAAATATTGGGCCGGAGGGTTAGCTCAGTGGTTCCGGTGCCTGCCTTGCAAGCACAAGGACCTGAGTTCAATCCCCGGTAACCACATATAATGCTGGGTGTGGTGGCTCACGCCTGTAATCCCAGCACTCGGGAGGCAGAGACGGGAGGATTGCTGAGTTCGCGGCGGCTTGCCTGGGCACCATAGTGAGCTCAGGGCCAGCCTGAACTACAAAGCGAGACCCTGTCTGCAAAAATAAATAAATAAATAAAAATAAAAATAAAAAATATTGTTTTATAAGTACATATTTGCAATACATGCAGTTTATAGTCACTTTGGGGAGCGGATACATGTGTATAATACAACTGATTTCTTTTTGTTATTTTTTGTCTGTTTTTTTCCTTTTTAAGACAGGGTCTCGCTTTGTAGTTCAGGCTGGCTCTGAGTTCACTATGTAGCCAGGCAAGCCTCGAACTCAGCAATCCTCCTACCTCTCCTTCCCGAGTGCTAGGATTACAGGCATGAGCCACCACGCCTGGCTCAATTGATTTCTTGTTTTAGTCTCTTTCCCCTTCTCTCTCACTTCTCTCTCTCCTGCTCTAGGCCAACTTTCCCGAGCTTCATTCTTGTTAATATGATTAGTCTTAGCTTATGTTTTTGACATACGGTATTTACATTCATTGAGGTTATTAGGGTCTTATACATGGATTATCATTTCTAAAATTAATTTTACTGGTATACTTTTGACATGCATAATGATCACATTCATCATAGGGAACTTATACCTGTAAATAATGTATCTTACTGTTTTCCATTTTCATGCCCTGAATTTTTCTTCTACTTTTCATTTACAAAACTTTGTTTCCATTTCTTTTCTTTCCATACTTTAAAAACTTTTTATCCTCATTCTCTTCCTTACCCTCCCTCTCTTCCTCTCTTGTTCAACTTTCAATTTGAATATTTTCTTCTTACTTCCCAATATTTATTTGACCTTTCAGTCCTCATTTACTTTTTAGGTTTTTTCACACTAGAGAAACAATGCTATATGGATACATATGCTATATGCTACAACTTTAACAAGAAAAGGATAGAAAATTCATGCAATTAGTAATGAAAAGGGAGAAATTACAACAGATCCTAAAAGATCTGTTGTAATCCAGAAGATAATCAGTACATAGTTTGAAAACTTGTGCTCAAATAAGTTGGAAATTTCAAAAGTAATGGATACATTCCTAGATACATATGAATTAACAAAGTTGAGTCAAGAAGACATAAAAATTCTAAACAATACAGTATCAGTGAATAAAATAAAAAAGTAATAAAAACAACTACCAATAGCTGGGCGTGGTGGCTCACGCCTGTAATCTCAGCACTCGAGAGGCAGAGACCGGAGGATTGCTGAGTTCGAGGCTTGCCTGGGCTACATAGTGAGCTCAGAGCCAGCCTGAACTACAAAGCGAGACCCTGTCTCAAAAAAACAAAACAAAACAAAACAACAACTACCAATAAAGGTAAGCCAAGGGTCTGAAATATTCACTGCTGAATTCTATAGGGACTTTAGAGAAGATCTAATGCTACTTCTCCTTAAACTCTTAATGAAATATAAGGGAAACAGTACTCCCACAATCATTCCTAGAAACAAACATTATAGTGAAATCAAAATCAGAGAAGGACTCTATCAAAAACTAAAACTACAGGTCAATCTCCATGATTATAGATGCAGAAATCCTGATTAAGACACTGGTAAACAGAATGCAATAGATTACAAAAGATTTTACACCATAGCCAAGTAGGATTTGTTTCAAGAATGCAGGGATGGTTGTAATGCAAACATAAATGTAATACAACACTATCGCGGCTTGTGTCTAGATGTTACCCAAAGCTTGATGCAGGCACAGGTGGGGCTTTTTCAGAGGTGGCTGAATCTAGAGTGTGTGATTGACTCCTGGCAGTTCTAGGATTAAGAGTACTAGGATTAAGGGTGGGTGATTACAATCAGTCCACCTATTGATTTGGCAATGCCCTAATCCGAGTAGTTTGGATACAGTTTAAGGGTCAGAAAGAGGCTTTTCTGGCCCCATTGCTTTCTTCTATCTTCTGCCTACCATGAGCTGTTTCTCCTCTATTTTCCTCCTCTACCAGGCTCCTGTGCCTTGGAGGCAGCAGATTATAGACTGAAACTTCTGCAAACTTTGACCAAAATAAAACTTTCTCCACTTAACTTTGAATGTTGCACATTTTTCTCAACAACCAGAGTAAAGTAACTAAGACAATCATATCAACAAAGACAGAAACCATACGATCACCTCAACAGATACAGAAAAAGCATTTGTGAAAGTCTAACATACATTCATGAAGAGCCCTGTGAAAAAATGAATGTCTTTATTGCAACCTAAAGAAAGTTATCTATGACATACCACCAGCCAATATCATACTAAATGGTGGAAAGCACTGAAAGTTTTCATTCTAAAATGAGGAACAAGACAAGGATGACCACAATCACCACTCCTATTCAGTATAGTTCTGGAAATATTAGCTAAAGTAATTAGACAACAGCAAGAAATAAAAGAAATAGGGTAGTAAAAGAAGTTAAATTATCATTATTTATGACTCAAATGATATTCTAAATAGAAGGCCCTCTAAACAAGCAAAAGACTCTTAGATTTAATAACCAAATTTGGTACCACAGCAATTTTTTGTACAAAATCATTACTCAAAACTCAATAGTATCCCTGTACACAAATAACTCACTGAGAGAGAAATTATGGAACCAGCAGCTATTGCAGCAACATCAATAAAAATGAAATATTTAGGAATCAATCTAACATACAAAGTAAAAGACTTTTAGATTGAAAAACACAGTACACTGAAAAAGGAGATTAAAAAAAATATCAGAAAATGAAAAGATATCCCTTGTTCTTGGCTAGACAAAAACAATGTACTGAAAATAGCCATACTTTAAAAACTGTCATACAAGTTTAATACAATCCTGATCAAAATACCGATAGTACACCTCCCAGAACTAGAGAAAAGTCTCCTAAAGTTTATATGGAACCAGAAGAGACCTAGAATAATATATGATGTATTTGCATATCTACATCAGTATACCTTGACTTCTTGAATTAGAACACTGAGCCCATAATGATGTACAAATATTGTCCCAATAAAAGTTATATACATACTATAAAATTAATGCAAACAAAATTTTGAAATAGAAATTAATTTCTAAATAATGTCAAAGAATAATGTCTCTCTTTTAGGTTAGATTATTAAGATATGCTAAGTTAAGTTATAATAAATTATCAAGTTATACTAATAAATATTTGACACAGTAAGCACAATAAAAAGATGTTCTTATATGAGATATATGGTGCAATATTTTGGAGTGAAATTTCATTCAATAATGTATAAAATATCAGTGGTCCATATGTACAGTCATATATAATAAATTTAAAATTATAAATTCATGGGCCGGAGGGTTAGTTCAGTGGTTC
>PVIC010017169.1:14079-33178 GCA_004025085.1 Thryonomys swinderianus | reverse complement strand
ACTATAGATGCAATTTATAAGCTTTGGGCATAGAGAGATTTCATGGAGGAGTAGATGAAAATAGAAGGACACGGAACCATGGCTAGCTAGAGCTCTGAATAACACCAAATGTAATCACTGACAGCAATGAAACAGGAGAAAACTGAGAAAGAAAGAAAGATCTCAAATCAGTTCTAGGGTAGCCAGGACAATGGGGTCGAGGGGACGCTTTCCCGTCGGGGACGCCGGGCGCTGAATTCTAAGACCGCTTCACCCTGGCACTGTGTAGGTGGCGCCCGCTGAGATTCCAGTTTCCACATGAGACGGACCCTTGACACGGCCTGAATAGACAGGCTCAGGTGTGCGCTTTCCCTCAGCCGTCAGATCTGAGGCGGGCCCTGACAGTGGAGAAACAACACTGCGGTTGTATTCACCCCCACCAAGAGGGGAGAATACAAAATTGAGGGCCAGTAAAATATTCATTACAATCAAAGGTCACAGGTCCTTCTACAGATATGGCATCCTATCACATTCCTTTCCATTTTTCCTAAACCTTGACTCCTTTCTGGATATCCACTGAACTGAAAGCCTAACTAACTTAATTTCTAACTTAATATTTGAATGGTAAAACCTTGTATTTTTTCAAAGTATTTCTCTTCATCCTGTTTACTTTTTTATCTGTATGTTTCTGTAATGCCTGTCTTTCCTCTTAGTCCACAATACAGCATATAGCATTTCTCTTTTACCACCTCCCTCCCAGGATATAATCATATCTCTTACGTTAGAGAAAATCACTGCTATCAGATGCAAAGTTCCCACTTTATATATATATATATATATATATATATATATATATATATATATATATATATATTTACCTTTTTTCCTCTTATGGAAAGAAATTCATTCCTCCTTTTAAAAATAATTTCTCACAGTCTTCAAACAACTTCTCTCCCCCCTTCTCTCTCTCTCTCTCTCTCTCTCTCTCTCTCTCTCTCTCTCTCAAAACTTTCAGGGTACTTCTCCAGAGGTCAAAAATGTTTAAGTATGCCTAGTCTTTTTCTTACCTTCAAATAGTTTTTCTCCCAACCTTCTTCCATCCAGCTGTGCCTTCCTTTGATCTTTGCACAGCTCCGTTTCCCTCTAGAACTCTCTAGAGTCGCTATTTTATTTCCTCCCCTATAACACCCCCTGCAGTAAAATTCCAAACAAAAAAGATTTGTGAAACTGCTTTTGTGTCTATTGCCAACAATTTCTCAATTAAAAAAATACAGCGATTTTTTTTATTTAGCTTTCTTAGCCTTCAGCAACATTTAAGAACTAAACCACATCACTCAAAAAAGTCTATTTCATTTTACTTCTATAGTGTTTCTGTTTACTTTTCTCTTGCCACATTTTTGAATCCCTTTCCTGGTTTCTGTGCTCTGTTGTCTTTTTTTTAAATTTATCTCCTTCTGCTTGTTTTTCAATATTTCAATAACTGGAGTTTCATTTATTCTTACTTTAAATGTTCTTTCTGAATGACTCTGCATGTTTGACGACTGAATCTGGTTCCAAGCAAGAGAGGTATGAAATTAGAGCCTCTGGCTAGAAATTGGATTTAAGTCTGGCACTTGTCCTATCTAGGTGTTTAATGAAGATACAGTAGCTATTTATAACACAATAACCTAACTCTCTTCATAATTTGAAACCGTGGTTACCATGACCCAGATTTGATCTACAAACCTGTATTTTCAATGTCTGTTACCTATAGTGCCTTGCAAACCACTGCATCCAAATAGAACTTATAGGCTCTTTCCTTTACATCTTCCGTTTCAAGGAAGGATCATGACCTCAGTAGGAAGAAATTTTAAAAATCTGACTGAGATAAGTGCCTATTCTCAGATTCTTCTACCCTAATCAGGCAGAACTCTAGTCGGTTAGACTTTTATATATGTATATCTTTTTATATTTTATTAAAGTGAACATACACTATACTTTCTACCCAACCAATTGGTGTGATCCATAATCATGGCTACTAAAGATGCTGTGGGTGAAAACTACTGAACACTGCACAGACACGAAGCCATTGAGTCTAGCAAGAAAGGAATCAGTGAGAAAATACCTTCAATCGATTGATGTTATTGGATTCCAAGAGCAAAACTCAATAAAGTGAGGTAACAGTAGAGAAAATGGGCATAAACCAAGTTTTTAAGGCATTGACTATATATGGAATAAAGAGATTTGGTGGCCTCTAAAAGTGCATACAATGAGGAAACACAATTATATTTCAATTTGTATAGATGAACTAAGTAGTTGTAGTGGGAAGTCATATTTTAGGTTTTTAAATCTTACTCTAAACATATTTTTAAAGTTAGGCTTATATGTGAATAAAATCTGCAAATGTTGACTTCTTTAGATTTAGAATACATGATAGTTGTAGTAAAATACAAATTGTAATGTTTAGAATGACTCTTTTCTCTCTCTCTCTCTCTCTCTCTCTCTCTCAGAATTGTTTTTGAATTTACTAATAAATAAATCCAGTGGCTGAATTCAGTTGACACTGTTATTATTCTAGTATTTATTAGAAGCCAGGCACTGCTCAGCTATGAGGGCAATAAATTGAGACAGTTCTATTTAGCCCTCTGTCTAAGTGAAGAGACAGAGTGTAGAAATGATTAAAAAATGAGTGTGAAATCTTGGATTCTCCTGACCCAATCTGTCCTAAAATGGAAAAATTCCATCCTCTGTCCAGTAATGACCTCTACCCTCTACCTCTTTTTCTTCCCATGCTCAACAGGGTGGCCATTATGAGTGTTTTCAGCTCGTAGATGGAGAAGAGACCCAACTTCCTGACGAATTATTTTGAAAACGGAAATATTAACTGGGCAGAAGTGAAAATTAGATGCCAGCAGAAAACACAAGGCTTTGTGGAATGACAGACATCTAGGTTTTCCAGAGTGGAGAATGAGGCGACATCCAGCAAAAAAAAAAAATACTTACTGACCACCTACTCTGTGTCAGGGACCATCCTCCAGGCCCCGGAAAGAAAGAAAAACGTCAGAGGCAGCAAAAATGTTGTGAAGGAAAGGGCAGCAGGCCGGGACAGTGAGAAGCCCGAGGCGACACGGGACTCGGTTGAAGCCTCCTCCGGATTCCTCTCCTCCCCCCCCCCCCCAGTGCGTCCTAGAACTGCTGCTCCTGGGGCTCCAGGTCGTTCATGTCGCTCTGCGCCTTGGTGACCTGCAGCTCGCTCGGGCCGGCCTTCCGGTTTACAGGCGCGGAAAGCCCGGCTGCGGGAACGTGGTCGGGACCTTGGACAGCTCCTGGGCCGCCGCGCCGTGGGGACTGGCTGTGTGCGTGGAGCATCTGCTTCTCCACCCGCTTCGTGGGCAGGCGGCAGCGGAGGGCCAGGCCTCCGTGGGGCGGCGGCGGTGGCGCAGGCCGCAGGCAGCCGGCAGCAGGCAGGGAATGAGGGGCGCCATCTCTGTCATCCCCGGGAAACACTGGGGTGACCCAGCCTCAGAAAGGCCCCAGCAGCGCTCAGTCCAGCCCTCTATCGACTCCGCATGAACAACATGTCTGATATTTTTATTTGTCTAACATTTCATATTGGTTTTCCCATTTGAATATAATGAAACAGCATTGATTTTTAAACTTTTTACAGTTCTCGTGTTGATTAAAAGAGAATAGCTTTTATCTTCTTAATTGTCTCATTTATGCTTCTTATTATTCAAATTACTCAGTTCTTGCCATATGTAATGTTAGGCTCATCTTTTTGGAGTCCAGTGTGAAAAGGTCATAGAAGCCACACTTTAGATAGTCACAGACCAGGCCTCAGCCGTGCATTCTAACAGAGATCCAGGCCTGAGCCTCCAGAATCGATTCATTCTGTGTTTCTCATTTAATTATTTCTTTTTCTGCCAGGAGAGATTATAGCACCCGAGATGAGACAAATTGAGATAAATAGGAAGACAGAGAAATATAAAGATATTCTAAAAGCAGTGCAATGTTTATTTATCTGAACTAAGCTAGAAAGTTTTATCTCCCTCTTCACTCACGTTCATAACAATTATCAGCAGCGAAACACGGCAGGTCTCCTAGAGACCTCAGACGGCTGAGGACGTAAATACGTCACCTGCGACGTTTGCCATGTTGTGACGCCAGCGTGCTGGCTGCGTGCGAACCCTCATCCGAAGGGCGCTTGCTTGTCCACTTTGGGAATCACCCCACCCCCACGTCTGCATCATCCCTGGCTGTCCCAAAAGGAGCCGCCTCCAGGGAGCTTTAGCTGGTTTTCTTCTGGAGCAACAGAGACTCCGGAAGGGAGGGAATCTCCGCAAAGTAGCGCAGCGCGAAGCACCATCCTGCTTGCAGGGGGCAGAGTGGCCGAGACCCGGGGCGCTCACCTCGCTGGGGCTGAGGCGCCTCCGGCAGCAAATAGCCGAGCACAGCGATGGCCGCCCGCTGCCGTCTGCTTCTCTCTCCGTGCGTCGTGCGGCCGGGAGCTCTGGTTTCATGCGCGCGCTGCCCCTGCTGCGTGATGCCCTGCGAGGGTGACACTTCCCTTCTCCTCCGTTTATCGGGGGCGCCGGCACCCCTGCCTGGGCCTTGCTGTGGGATTTAGAACCATCTTTCTGCCATCTTGCATAAGACATTTTTTTAAAAAGTACTAGGATTTAATTAATAAGAATGCAAAGCAAAAACTGACCTGCATGTGGGGCTTTTCTGTCATTGTGACCGTGCTCGCAGAACGCTGTTGTTGTCCCCAGGTGCTTTCTCTCTGATCTTCTAAATGAAAAGCAGCTGATCAACAGGCGTGCGGGGAGCGGGGCCTTGCATCCCACTTAAAAAAAATTGAGAGATGTAAGTTTTGACTTGAATAATAAATATTTTAAATGGGACGTTCATCGAACACGCCGACATGATTGGAAAACACGGCACATTAGTGTTAAAGCACCTGACTGCATCTAGAAGCCCCCATTCCGCACAGACTGTGCTATGTTTGCCAGTGGAGAACGGTGCCTGGAACAGGAAACACTGGTCCCTAGACACAGGTTCTGTGAAAAATACATGCCAGGCAGAAATTAATTTCTGAAGGAAGGCCAGAAAGGAAAAGAGAGGATGTAGGAACCATGCCTTCCAAAGAATCAAAGCTACCTTACACTTTTGAATGAAATAAATTCTCCCATCATTTCAAAATTATATGTATACTCAGGAAAACGCGTGTGTATGGGGAATGATCATACAACGTGGTTAATATCTAAATTTAAAAATGTCTTTAACATAGTGAAAGACAGATTGGCGTCCACCCTCCTCAAAGCTCTATCCTTCCTTTCAAACAAATAGTCCGTCCTTCCCACTTTCTGAAAGCTCTTTCGCAAATGGCTTTGGTCGTGGTGCTCATTTGCAGAGCTATAGCTGCCTGGGTGTCTAGAATCTGTTCGAAGCTCTTCTCTTGTATGGTCATGCTGGCTTCAAGGAAGAGCCAGAGGTAGCCAGGTCTGTTGAATGGGGAGAGTGAGGCACGCTGCCGTGTTTTCAGCAGCCTGCCTTCCATCGGAGGGTACACTTGATAGCAGTACTCGCCGGGCTTTCGGTCACAGCACATAAAAATTCCCGTGAGTGCTGGGCTTGGTGGCTCACGCCTGTAATCTCAGCACTCAGGAGGCAGAGACAGGCGGATTGCTGAGTTCAAGGCTTTCCTGGACTACATAGTGAACTCAGAGCTAGCCTGAACTACAAAGTGAGACCCTGTCTCAAAAAAAAAAAAAAAAAAAAGAAAGAAAGAAATTAATGAGGTTACCTATTAACTAAACAGGCAAGTAAAATGCCATAAAGCCATGAATTATGAACATTAAGAAACTATGATTAAACATAATATAAATGCAGTTGATGATAAATTCAACATAGTCTTTGATAAAATTGAGACTGGATTTATCATTTTGAAAGTGAGGGTGTCCTCTCTGCTTTGCATCACGCTGCTTAGCAATGAGGAAAATAGTACTGGTGGCTCAGACCAATTGCTAAACCAACCACCACTCTCCCTCTCAGAAAAGATGGCGGGCTCTGTCTTTCACGTTCGTTCAGAAGGAAGTGAGTGTGCAGAAGGAAGCCCTGGTGCCTGTGCCTTAACCTACCCTCGGGGCCATCACACTCCTCCATCCTCTCCTGCAGATGTGCAGGCTTCGTGGGAGGGGAACAGTCCATGCAGTCTCTCCAGAATACTCACGTCAAGATCTAGCAACCATCATCACTTTTGATAAATGTCCAAATGTGCTTCACAGACAAGTTGATCAGGGATTTCCCTGCATCTAATTAAACACCATCCTTAGAGCAGGTTAATTTATTAAGACATTAAATCGGATTTGTGGTTCTAATACAGTTCCTTCTGTCCTAATGGGTGAGGTTGCTCTTTTCTGCTTAGGGATCTTTGCCAGCTTGAAAGCGGAAGTCTCCGTGAATAAACATTTCTCATTGCTCTTGTAAAAGTCTAAACTCCTCCAAGAGATTATCCCAAGGGTCCTACACGTAGAAGAAAGAAAATTGATTTTTCTCAGGGTAACAAGAGCGACAGAAAAGATAATCTTGAAAGCAGGAAATACAAGAAACGCAGAGGCCTCTTAAAAGCCTGTGTGCTGAAAGGTGGCAACAGTTTCAGGGCCTGCGTGTGGCGTGTGGTCAGAGCCCCCGCTGCAGGTGTGGCACCAAGGAGCCACTGACATTAGGCGACACAAAGAGACTCTTTGTATTGCCCTAGGTGGCCCTACATGGAGCCAGTGGGGACCCTTTTCCAGAAGACCTTCCATATTTGTGTGTTGTCCAGAAACCAAGAGATCTGCACAACTCTGCAGAATAAAGAGATTTTCCACAAGAACTGATACAGAATTCCCCTCGGAAAAGATTTGTTCCTTCAAAAAATAGCTGCTAATACAATTATTTTCCTTACCTCAGTTGTAAGCTAAGTCCATTTCTTCTAGAGTTGTAACTCTTTTTCAGCTTGGTCTATCCCCCACTCAAGTATACTGTGTTACATATAAGCACTTATTTTTATTTTACTTTTTAGTAGGTATTGCATATCCGTGGCATAGAATTTTGAGACAAAGCAGTCGTGTCAAATGGCATTCGCTAGGGAAAGGCTAGTTGTTTATGACAAGTGTCTTAAGTCAGAGAGAAGTTGAGGCCATAGTCACTCGAATGCTGGTTGTAGCATCATTCATTGCTGAGCACTGTACTTTTACAAAGTCACCCCACCCACCGTGTGGGTACATTGCTTTTTCGCTCATTTCCCTTCATGTTTACCTTCACTGGCAGACTTACTCATTCTCTACTGTTCGATCATAACAGACAAAGTAACATCCAGTTTGCTTTTCCTTTTCATGATCAAAACTGTCTCTACTGCAGAGTCTGAAATGAACTATTACTCTATGTTCGCTCAGAAGAATATCTTAAGATGAGGAGATTAAATCCCAAGCATGGGTTTCCGTAGTTGAATATTTTAAGAGTTATAGGCAGAATTTAAGTAAAAATGTGAGTAATACATTTGGAAATATAACTTGGCCATGAGTCTAGGGAAGTCAGGAAATAAAGGTCTTGGGCAGGCAACAGGAACTCACTCATTATTTGAAAAGGGGATGAAGAAGTTAAATTCGCTGCTCAGTGTAAGTTATATAAGCTCTCAATAGGTTACCTGCAATGAACTGATTCTCAAGGAAACTGAGGAAAAGAAGCCCACGTTGGCTACGGTTTAAAAACAAATTTTAAATCTGGAGTTGCCAAAGAGCTAGAGTGTGATTATCAAAGAGGAAAGCAAAGGTGCCCAGTGCTCCCCGAAGCTGCTTGGAAGAAAAGAGACTGAGCACAAATCTTAACAGTTTAAATCCCCTTCTGAGGAGCATCGTTTACGGGATAGGAACTTCCTCTACAGTGCTCATATTTCCAGGGCGAATCAGGAAGTCTCATTCTTCTTTGTTCAGGAAGTCTAATTACTTGTTCATTTAACAAAGAGAAGCTGGAAATAAACCATGGATTGCAAAAGGAGTGGGTGGGGGTCGCTTGCCGTTTCCAAGCAAGTTGGGGCAGGACCTGGATGCACAGGTCTGTAATCCCAGCCCTCTGGGACGTCAAGGGAGGAGTGCAGCCAGCCCGAATGCGGCCAGGGTGACTGAGGGACAGAACAGGATCTTATTTTCAAACTAAGCTGAACTATTGGGGAATATAGCTCAGTACAAAGGCCCTGGGTTCAATCTCCACAATGAAGACATGAATGAATGAATGAATGAATGAATGAATGAATGAATGAATGAATGCAACTTGGTCATCAACCAACCTTGCACTGCGGAGAGTGACAGTCCCACCACCGTTCCTTTAATGGCCATGCTCTGGAGAAAAGCCAAATCCCAGGGAATAATCATTGCTCCTAGGAAGCAGGTCTTGCCCTTCCACAGAAGTGGAGAATACAGCTCTGAACAAAGATGCTGGGAGTTTCAGAAAAACTCCTTATCAGCACTTAGCTCATAGGGTCATTTTGGAGATAGACATCGACTGTCAGCACTCAGCTATGAGCACTTAGCTCATAGGATCATTTTGGAGGTAGACATTGACTGTCAGCACCCAGTCTTGGGTGCAGATAGACATTGACTGTCAGCACCCAGCTATGAGCACTTAGCTCACAGGGTCATTTCGGAGATAGACATTGACTGTCAGCACCCAGTCTTGACAGCAAAGAGCAGTATTGCTCCATGTTTGTTTCCAGACCTCTGGGAAACAGGGTCCTCACAGTCACAGCGCAAGCTGACTTGGCCGCTCTTTAAAACTGTGAAGTCTGCCAGGAAATGGCCCCCATCTCAGCTAGGAAAGTAAAATACAGCTGTGGGTTCCCCTTCCGTGAGCTCTGTGTTCAGCTTTGACTGGCAAACTCATGAGAAACCTGTGGTCACAGTATCATTGTTAATACACAAATTACAAAAACAACCCGTTCCTGGTGAAATCAGCTCTTGCTAAGTAGATTCTAGTAAGTCATGGCCGCATCAACACAGGACTGCAATCAGTTCAGCTTTCAAGCCTTCACAAAAAATAAAAAATATTTAGACAAGCTGCCTCCTTTAATGTATGGGAAGCCTCATATAAAATAATTAGCATCAAGCATCCCTTTAAAGATTGTGCATCTTGACAAAATCGCTGATAA
This sequence comes from Thryonomys swinderianus, assembly GCA_004025085.1. NCBI lineage: Eukaryota > Metazoa > Chordata > Mammalia > Rodentia > Thryonomyidae > Thryonomys > Thryonomys swinderianus. The sequence goes on along the minus strand of PVIC010017169.1, from coordinate 24,033 downwards.
TAAAAGCTTTTGTTAAACCCTTGGTACACACATGAGAAAAGAAATACCATATTTATAACAGAACTTGGATAAATTATTCTTAAGAATAAGAAAGCCTTCGCTGTGAAAATTGTAGCTTCAGGAACAGAGCTAATCTTCAGAAAGGTTTCTAGCTGAATTACAATCATCCCTATCCTTTAAAAAATTATAAAGATACTCATGTTTTTGCTGCATGGCTTTTTTGTTCGATAAATGGATTTTTAAATCTACCTTAGAGTAGGTACTGAGAAAAAAAAATAATGGGTCTGGCAATAAGGAGAACTACAAACTTGTACAGCACAGAGGAGTCATTTGTGTTTCTGGTCATATAGCGTCTTAGGTTTATATTTGCATAGTATTTAATTTAGAGGATTAATGAAAGAGGACTCAGAACAGTCTCACTGACCATTGTAGTCTCTGGAAATTTGACATGAAGAAGATTTGGAGACACATTTAGCAAAACTGCTGAGCTGAGGAGAAAAAAAAGAAAGACAGACAGACAGAGACAAAGGAGGGAAGGAAAGAGAGACAGAGAACCAGAGTCTAAGAATATTTATAAAAATTTTTGACTGTTTAATAAATAAAATTCTGAGTACAACTATTATGTGTTCATCAGTTCTCTCCTTTCTCTACACACATGTGCACATATATACATGCATGATGCCTAATGTCTGTTGCCTCTGCTTTGCTTATATAAAAACATGTTTATTAATATCACTTTTTTCATTAAAAATGCAATTGGCATTCATGGGACAGGAGTATTTCCCTCTCTCCAGAAAAAAACATGGATGCACCTTGAGGATGTACTCATATGTGAAATAAATAGGACACAGAGGTGTAAATGCTTTATCTTTTCTCTAGTCTGAGAAACTGAGGATGTAAATGAGGTCTAGAATGTATGATAGGAAGAAAATGCTCAAATGGAAGAAAACATTCAAATGGAAAAGCAAAAGGGGTACAGGGGAAAGTAAAGAAGGGAAAGAAAAAAATTGATGGTTAAAAAAAGGAAACAAAGCTTATGTGTATAGGGATGGGAGTTGTAAAGAGGGCAGGGGTGGGAAAAATGAGAATCAGGATGTGTCATGTACTGGTACAAGTTCTCAGTGGCGAGTTTAATCATAATGCATGTATAAAATGTACCAACAGGGCCAGAGATTTAACTCAGTGGTTCTGGCACTTGCCTAGCAAGCATGAGGTCCTTGGTTCAATCCCCGGTAACCACATACAACAACACTGGACGTGGTGGCTCACGTCCATAGCCAGTCAGTACCACATACCACAAATGCCGGGCTTGGTGGCTCAAACCTGTGATCCCAGCACTCAGGAGGCAGAGGCAGGAGGATTGCTGAGTTCCAGGCTTGCCTGGGGGCTACATAGTGAGCTCAGGGCCAGCCTGAACTACAAAGAGAGAACGTACCTCAAAAAAAAAAAATGTACCTCTAAAGTCAATTAAAAATAAAACAAAACAAAATGTTACCTTGACTTGACATATGATCTTAACCTATTATGGTATTCAGGAAAGGCTGCATATGCTTAGTAGCCCACATGGGCAGCTAGAGCACATTTTGGTCGTTTCTGCTCTTATTTTTCTCTCTTCAATGAAATATTCAAATATATTCAAATGTGTAAGAATAGTAAACAAACATCTGTGAACTCAAAACACAGCTCAAGAAGTTTAATATCATAAACACAGCTGAAACATCCTGTCTCCCCCAAATTCTACTTGTCTCCATTCAGCCCCGAAGTATACATCCTTTTGCATTACATGTTTGTCATTTCTATACCATAATGCATACACATACAGAATATATATGTGTATATATATATATATGTATCTATGTATATATGTACCTATGTGTATAGGTACATATATATATACATATATGTATATAACTAAGAATATATATGTATACATTCTTCCTGTGATATACTGGAAGTATTACTGTGTGACTATCGTGGGATTTCTTTTCCAGGATTTGACACTAAATGTAGTGCTGTATTCAGAAGAGTTATGCCTAGAAGTTAGCTCCTCTAGCTCATTCATTTTTTATGACTTTAGTTTTAGTTGGTTTGTTCATTTTGTTTTGCTTGAAGACAGGGTCTCACTATGTAGTTCAGGGTGGCCTCGAACTCACTATGTAGCCTAGGCTGGCCTTGAACCATCAGCTACCCACTTCCTTGTTATCACTTTATTCCACCATATGCCTTTTCCACAGGGTGCCTATGCATACAGCTGTTGCTGGTGATCTACATTACCTCATATAGCTCTTCCTTTTGAACAAAGGTTTTGGACGTTCTTACATAAGTCTTTACTCACACAAGCAATATTATCCCTAGGATACATGTGTGGGAGTTTGTGTTGCATCCCTATGCATGGTGTCAAGTTTATTAGATATTAACCACCCTTTCTCAGGAGGGATTTTATAAATTTCTAATCAAAGAAGCCCTGTATGAAAGTTTCCTCTGCTATGTCCTCAAAACTTGTCTATACGTTTGAATTTGTCTGTCTGTTTGTAATGGACTGAAGCCAAAAAGTACTGTGTGAGCGCTGGGCGTGGTGGCTCACGCCTGTAATCCCAGCACTGGGGAGGCAGAGACAGGAGGATTGCTGAGTTCGAAGCTTGCCTGGACTACATAGTGAGCTCAGAGCCAGCCTGAACTACAAAGCGAGACCCTGTCTCAAAAAAAAAAAAAAAAAAGTACTGTGTGAGCTACATCTTATGGTTCTCTGCCCCAGCCGCTGGTGTAATTCGGATTAAAATTACATGCCAAGGCTGGAGGTTTAACTCGGTGGTGCGGCTACTGGTTTTGCAAGCTCAGGGTCATGAGTTTGATCCTAGGAACCACACAAATCAAACATATAAACCAACAAATAAATAGAGTCATGTGCCACCATGCCCAGTTAAAACCAGACTTTCAACTTCGTTCTAAGTCATGAAACCTTATCATGATTATAAGTAACATTCTCTCCATTTTAATAACATTGAAAATGTCACTTCCTGTGTTTATTGCCAATGAAATTATTGTCTTGTGCTTTCTCCTTAGCCTTTCTCCACCTCTAGCCAACGTGTTCCCCCGTTTTAGTCTTGACTTGTAGTAAGCCTTTGTCATCTCAGTGCAACACAGGTATCTGCATCTTATATGGGCATTTGCTGTATCTTTTAAATACCAGAAGTGTTCTTAACTTGATCTTAGCCCACTTTATTAAAAATAATTCAGGGTGTTCTAGATATTTGTATCTTGTTCAAGAAATTCTTCATTATTCTAAAGGAAAAAAAATATCATTCTTTGGTTTCTTTACCGTGTCCTAAAAATTTCTTTTTAGCCAGGCCTTTATTAAGTAGAAAAATTTTAATTGTTGTTTATAATTAAAGATAAATATGTGCACAGTGGAGACATGTGTTGAAATGTCACACTGAACTGCATTAATGTGTACAATTAGTGCATGTTAACAAAGCACTGGATACATAATCAAAATAAAGATCTTAATTTTCCAATAATGTTAATAAATAAGAAGCCCATTCATTCCCAATGATTTTCAAGATTCATGTCTCAGTGTACAGTTGTGTTTCTGTATCAATACATGTATCAGGTAGATCTGTATTACATTTAAATGTTCTTTTTTACACCTATGTTGGATCCTTTCATGTCTGTCTAGATATTAAAGTCATCTTAAGTTTCGTACTATGGTGATTTTATTAGAATACTGTTTTGAATTTGTGCATAAACATACATAGATTTTTATGAATATAAACTATAAATTTTACCTTTACTATTTTGACCTTTTCTGTACATAGCATTTTTCTCTATTAATATAGTTTTCAGTGACTTTCAGTGTTATACAATTTTTTCAGAAGAACTTGCACATCTCTCATTTGTTCCCGCTGTTTTAAGTTGCTATTGTAAAATTTTAAAATTACATGTTAAAATGTTGTTGCTTAATCTTGTATATGACAAGCATGGTGAAAGCTCCATTATTTCTAACAATCCAGTTGCAGTTTCTCTTGGGTAACTATTAACCTTAAGTATAACGAAACTTAAACTTCTGAGCTTACTGGACAGGCTGGTGTAAAGCAAAGCAAAACAAAATCTTCCTGTACTCCTACTTCTCTAAGACATGTTATCGTGGAAAGATGTTAAACTCTTACTGAAACAGCCTTGTAATCCTTGCCTTTCTTAAGCCATTAACGTGATAAATTCCATTGTTTCATCGGTTATGTATCATCTTTGTATTATTGGGATAAACCCCACTTGATCATGCCGCATTTTTAAGCACTGTGGATTTTGCGTTATAAGTAATTTAGACTTTTTGACTTCTAAATTCATATTGTACCCTGGCCTCACTTTTTACTCTCATTATCTTATGTTCAGCCTTCAGGCCCTTGTGCACTGGCCAATACTAGAGTTCTTACTTCCTTGAGTGTTTGTTAGAACTTGCCTGTGACACCAGTTTCTCTGGATGAGGGTGTGTGTGTGTGTGTGTGTGTGATGCTGTATGGAGGGTGATGAATAGCACTTTTTAAATGCTATTTAAATTTATTAAAGATATTTTTATTTTCTACAATTTCAATCAAACTTTTATAAGTTCTATTTTCTTATAACATAATTTTTGCCCAGGTTTCCAAAATTATTGGCAATACTGACTGTACTTTTATTGTCTGCTCCTGCGTGTTGGCCTCAGTTTGGTTAGTTATTTGTTCATTTCTGTCATCTCCATCAGTCTTGTTTCCTTCTGTTTATGGAATTTTTTTTTTTTTGCTATTCTCTTTTTAACTTAAGTTGGACACTGAGCTCATATTTTTCAGCATTTTCTCTTGCAATAAATTGTATTCTGTGCATTATGTTCACCATATCCCATAACTTTTGATATATTTTGTTTTCTTTATTTTTCAGTTTTATTGCCCAATTTCCATTATGACTTCTTCGGTGAGTTATATAGAAGTCTATTATTTCCAAAGTGTACAGATTTCTTTTCCCATAGGGTGAAATTTTTTCTGACTAGTTATGTTTTTGAGAATTTAGTGCTTTGAGGGCACTGGCTTTATTCAGGTAGTTTCATCTTGTTTCATACTAAATCCTTGACTCTGTCAAATCAGCTGTGCCCCAAACTACAGCTTTTTATTTTGTTTCTTCATTCTTTTTCTCCTTTCAACTTGTATGGCCCTTTATATTATTGAAATCCAAGTCACACATTTTTGACCTTTTCTAGCAGAAAATTTTCAACCTACCTATGTGACCTTATTCACAGGTGTATGTGTGGTAGCTTGGAAAGAGTCCAGGGCTTGGCCCTGTCCCCTATTTGTTCTTCCTGCCATGTAAACCCAATTCTTAAGAAAATATTAATTTGTAAATGGAGTCTTCCCACAGGAGTTCGCCTCTGTTTCAATGAAGATGGTGGATAGCCTTGATCTTTTGTGTGTTTTGTACATCTTTGTCGTCTCTGGGTTGCCACACGTCTTAGATTCCAGGATCCAGGCATCCTGCCAGGGCCATAAGTCAGGATTAGGTTTTATTTTTAAACATTAGCTTCTTTATTATTAGTATATGTTTTCAATACACAATAATTTCATTGATTTGGTGAATACAAACATATACATCTCACATTTTATTCATTAATGTTCTTTATTATGACATCTCAGGAAAAAATTAAAATTTCTTATAAAATATACAGAAAAGGAGCATGAAAATAAGTAATTGAAAAAATTAGTAAGAGAAAGACACGAAGAGATGGGTAGGAAAATAATAAACCTATCTATAAAATTATCAACTCAAAACAGTTCTATATGTCATCTTAAAATTACCACAGATGAACCAAATTTGGAGGAAAATTAAAGAAGAAACATTGCCCCTTTATAGGAATCAAAACACCCTAGGATTAAAACAGATCTACTGTCAAGGTATTGCATCAAAAACAATGCAATAATAAGAAGATGCTCTGTGCTCTGAATAAGGACTGGAAGGATAATTTTGTGGACATTTTGTATCTTATGTCTTCTAGAATGTTCATTAGAAGTTGTTCAAATGCCTGTGCCATCCTGTGATATTAATGTGCTACTTTTTAGCAAGTATCCATAGGTCACATGAAGGAACCATAATTAGTTTTATTTAATAGCCAAAGTTGACATCTAGATTATATTCAGCTATTCATGCATAGAAAGTAACAACCATATAATAAAAACCTTTATTTAATGGTTAATCATCGAGATGTGATGTTATAAAAAGCTTATTTCAGGGCCGGAGGGTTAGCTCAGTGGTTCCGGCGCCTGCCTCGCAAGCGCAAGGACCTGAGTTCGATCCCAGGTAACCACATACAATGCTGGGCGGGGAGACACGCCCACCAACAATCAACACCGCATGCCACAATGCCGGATGTGGTGGCTCACGCCTGTAATCCCAGCACTCGGGAGGCAGAGACAGGAGGATTGCTGAGTTTGCGGCGGCTTGCCTGGGCACCATGGTGAGCTCAGGGCCAGCCTGAACTAGAAAGCGAGACCCTATCTCCAAAAAGCAAAAAAAACAAACAACCAACCAAAAAAAGCTTATTTCAATATATACTGATAAACGTAAATAAATAAAAATTAATTACTCAGTAACAACAATGAAAATTACACTTGAACTTTGTAACACAGATTAAATGTAAATCAATAGAAATGTTAAATTTGTCTTTTCATGAGTGGGTAACTTCTGAGGAATGAAGCCACACTGCAGAAAAATTAAAATGATATTTTAGTCATATTTAAAATATACCAGTTTTATATAAATTCACAGAGAAACAAACATACTAGCTCTATGGAGTCTTAGAACAGGGAATAAGTAACTTTATCACACGTTGTGGTAAGATAGACCCCTCGAAGAGGACAGTTTTCGCTGAACTATTAAAGAAAAGGATGAAATATCTAAAAGGATGCAAAGGAAATATGCAAAAATTATAGTATCAAGGGGGTTATGCAAATAAACTGTGTGAAGATAGCAACAATAAAATTTACATGTTAAAACGGAGACAGAGGGGATCTGAGAATAACGTGTGGAGAAAATGTAGAGGAAAAACGAAAGGGAGGAAGGTCTGGATGCTGAAGAAGGCATTCGAGCCAAGACTACAGTTACAAAAGGCTTTCATCCTTGACTTCTAAGTAACCATATTTTTATAGTTTCTTTTATTATTAAATTATTCTTGAACCCACCACCAGGTAGGAAATTACTGTAATAAGCAGATAACCAGCACATCTCAATGAAAAACAATTTCAGGAAAAACTAAGGAGGCGAACCTGTTTCAAATTCAAGGACAATGACAAAGGGACTATGCTCAATGGTAGAGATTAGAGATAGAACTTGAAAAGATAGGAAATGATGCTGCTGATGTGTCGAGCCAGAAATCCAGCAGGTTACGGGTTTAAATGAAAATAAGGGAACCGATTTTGTGGAGGAAAAGATAGTAAATCTATATTTACAATTCTGGGCCAGCTCTGACTATCTCATATCTCTCGCGGTACCGTTCAGGAAACAGGAATGGATGTAATCTTTCAATTTTGGAAAAGGCCGGCAAATTTTAAACTAAAGTAACTTGCCGCCATCCTGTGGCTGAACGGAGAATTACAGTGTGTCTCTTTTTTTTAATACATTATTTTAGGAATACATCATGATCACATTCAACATGGAGAATTTGTACCTGTACATGTTGTATCTTGATTCTTAGTTTTTTTCCTATTGCCCTGCCCTTCCTTGAGCCCTCAGCCCTATATGCCTGTTTTGTTGCCATTTTTTCATTTTTTTATCATCAAATTTTTCTTCCTGCTTCTTTACTTTCCCGTGATCCCATCCTGTTGCCCTTTCCCTTTGAACATTTTCTTCCTATTCCAAGATACCTATCACACGTCCTGAAGCTGTCCTAGTATTTTTAGGGATCGTCATCAGATTCCTACCTATGTTATTCTGTGCAATTATAAAACAATAAATTATAGGCTGTGCAATGAGAAAAATAAATAATGAATGAATCAAAATACCAAATACCTGTTGTTCGTGAAAAGTATAAAAAATTGAATCTGACTGTCATCCCAGCACTCGGGAGGCAGAGGCAGGAGGATTGCTGAGTTCGAGGCTTGCCTGGGCTACATAGTGAGCTCAGGGCCAGCCTGAACTACAAAGCGAGACCCTGTTGCAAAAAAAAAAAAAAAAATTGAATTTGAAGAGCTGTCCCTAAACATATCTAACAGAAGAGACAGACTATATATATAATTTATTTTTTATATATACATATATATTGTTTTGAGACAGGGTCTCGCTTTGTAGTTCAGCCTGGCTCTGAGCTTGCTATGAAGCCCAGGCAAGCCTTGAACTCAGCAATCCTCCTGTCTCTGCCTCCCGAGTGCTGGGATTACAGGCTTGAGCCACCACACCATCTGTGTCATGAGGTACTGATTGCCAGTGGGTGTGAGTCACCATACCTGGTATTGTCTGTGGTTACCGGGGATTGAACCAGGGACCTTGTGCTTGCGAGGAGGCACTGTAACCACTGAGCCAAATCTCCAGCCCCACAGACAATATTTTTAAGGACTGTTCAAAATGTAACACCTCTCAATTAAAACCTTTACAAAACACAGTGAGCGGTTATATAGATCCATTGTTAGTTTTACTTAAAACTATAACACCTTTAGCTAATAATACCAGACAAACAAATTAAGCTCATGAAATAAATGTTGGCTGAGTCTACATGATTTAACTAGCTGGAGAAAAAAAAAAGCCTTACATACATTTTAGAAATACATTAAACATTTCAAACCAACTGTGTTTTTCATACTAGAAGGGAAGTTCTCTGGAAGATGTGTTTTGTCATTGACATCTCTGGAAGATGTCATCTCTGGAAGATGTGTTTTGTCATTGACAGCAGATTGCAAAGACAGTTCGCTGGATAAGTGCATTTGAGGACTCTCAGGTCTGCACGGGCTGCACAGCCCTCCCTCCCATAGTGCCCCAGAACAGATCTGCTGAGTGTAGTTTGGGCCTGTTGATTTACATCCACTGTGAAGTAGGCGGGTGAGTTTATGTGACCGAAACATTTTTATTTCACATCTAGGAGAAGAGTTGTCTATAATGTAAGGAAAATACAAACAACGTTATTGGTCACTTCAGAAGACAATTTTCTGAGAACATAAATTGTTATGAATAAGATCTGAAATGTTCCTCAAATACCTCATGTGTTCAGAGGGAGGAAGGGAGAGGACAATCGCACCTCAGGGCACCATGCTTGAAGGGAGAGCGACCCTCTCATCAATTCACAGCTAATGCGCTATTTGGAGGTGGGACCAAATCGGAAGAGGTAGACAGTAGGGACAGTGAGCTGGGAGGGTAGATTCTACACTGAGACTCTCTCTGTGTCTCTCTGTCTTGTCTCTGCCTTTGTCTCTGTCTCTCTGTACCTCTGTGTATCTCTCTCTGTCTCTCTCTGTCACTCTCTGTCTCTCTTTGTCACTGTCATCTGTCTGTCTGTCTCTCTCTCTCTCTCTCTCTCTCTCTCTCTCTCTCTCTCGCTCTCTCTCTCTCTCTCTCCCTGCTTCCTGCTCCCATAAATTGGGTGGTTTTCTTCCAGCAGGCATTATGGGTGTCAGTATTATGCCCCCAAGTCAGGAATGCTGCCTGATGCATAAATCATGTCTTCACAACATCCAGTGAAACTCGTCCTTTTGAGTCATGGCTTTTGCACAGCAACTTTTCTAAATAAATGAATAAAGTGAAGCTATTATGACTTGAAATGATGTTGATATCTGTTATGCTGCGTAACAATTGTTAAACCAGATATTTTGCATCAAAGATAAGACAGGACAACTCGGCCCTGGAAGTTGTGCTCATTCAGAACAGAAAGAAAGAAAGAAAGAAAGAAAGAAAGAAAGAAAGAAAGAAAGAAAGAAAGAAAGAAAGAAAGAAAGAAAGAAAGAAAGAAAG
>PVIC010017169.1:0-13979 GCA_004025085.1 Thryonomys swinderianus | reverse complement strand
AATTGCAAATAGCCTGTGAGTCATGTAACCACTACATGCACTCTCTCTCTCTATATATATATATAGATAGATAGATTAAAGATATAGACAGATTTAGATATAGATATATTCTTGTGCTTTTTTTTAGTTTCTTGGATTTCAAAATTGTAGATAAGGCAAGGTAGACCACTTGCTAAAAGCCGTGGTATAAAATACCATGTCATTAATCTATATAAAATGAAAGAAAACATGAGTAAGATTTATTTACAAAAAAGAGGGAGACATGGGAAAAATGTTTCCAAAACCCAGCGCATCCATTATTACTTGGTGTTCCTTAGAGGGCCAGAAACGATGGACAGACAACACATGCATAATTACACAGTGGGATTGATTAGGGCGGCTACTGAACTCAGAGTCGAAGAGTCCACAGCAGGCATCAGTGCACTGGACAGCCGGAGGCTCAGTAGGTGCTCAGCCCAAGAAGATCGAAGCCACAGAACAAGAAGGATCAAGACTCCAGCACCTGTGGAAATTCAAAGGCTCTGATCCTCCTGCAGAGCTCTGGGTATGAGTCTGTGCTTGAAGCCTGGAGTAACTGCCGACAGACATCCAAAGATAATGATAGAGAGTAGATCTTTCCTTTCTTTACTTACCCCTGTCTCCTTTTCCCTTCGAATATTTTCTATTTCACAATATCTATCATGCATTTCAGAACTCACTTAAACCTTCAGTTTCTCATAGTAGAGAAAAGATACAGTATTATAAAAGATTTGTGACCTATTTGTTTCACTTATGAGTATGTCCATTAAATTTTGAAACCTAGATCTCTAGGTAATAAAAGAAATTCATTGAATTTTGTTCATGATATAGTAAAATTTTAATATTAGTAGTAATAATGTCAAAATGGTTGATCTGATGTACATATGCAGGAAAGATCAGCCAAAAAGGATTTTGAAGATAACAACAGAATTCAAAATGATGTCAAGAGAATAGGGTGCTACTGAGTTATATGGAAATGATACCAAGTGATAATTAACTTAATGCATAGAACTATCCTCTACTGAGGAAAAATGATAAATGGCTATCCATAGGTAAGCAGAAAATATTTATATTTAAGACATTATAATACTCCAGACTAAATATAATTAGGAGCAGTATTTACATTAATCAAAATCTCATGAATTCTGCTTTCTCAGTTCTCAATATTTTGTAATGGATGAGAAAAAGATGGTACAACTGCAATTTGTCAATGACATTTACATTTGTAAATTACTTTCAGCAATTACCAATATATTCCTGATGGTCAAAAGTCAGATTTCAGTGTGACAAATCAACATTGGATTTCTGCACTGAAAAAAGTTAAAATTCTTCATTTAATTTAGGTTACTACCATACATGTTGAAAATGGCTCAGTTTATAGACTAAAACAATACAAATCAGTCAACATCTCATGTTCTTTACTAAGTATTATTGATCACTGAGCTATAATGGCAACTCCACTGGGTTTCAAAGGACAGCTTCGAGACAGAAGCTTTCTACCTGGATACAGTACGATCCGGGTCTCTGACAAAGATGGCAGAAAGTTTGGAGCTCTGGGATGATGACAGTGAAGACATAGGATGCAGTATGAACAAAAGGAGGGAAATCTGATCTATATCAAAAGGGCAGGTGGCAGTTAGGGAAACTTCCCAGAGGAAGAGCCATTTAAATACAATCCTTAAGATGCAACATAAACAATAATACGAATGGAAAATGAGTCATGATTCGTATCAGCTGGGGAATGCCCGCAAATTCTCAGAGGTAGTAAGAAATAGGGTGCCATTGTAAAAGTGAAATCAGTGTGACGGAAGTGAAGAATGGGCCTATTGTAAGGGCAGGCTGAGCAGCTCTTGAGCGGGTTTAAGCAAAGCATGACGTCACTAATTCTGCCTCTTGATGTGATGTGAAGGGGATGGGGGGGAGACAAGAACAGGAGCCTGGAGGCCTGAGATAGTGAATATTCGGCAGCGTCACTACAAGGAAAGTGATTTAAGCCCCCCAGGAAAACACAGGAAGACCAGCAGTGAAAGGGGATCGCCCAATTGTGATTAAACATGGAGACAGCAGCTCAGTAGGCTAGTAATAAAGAAATTGTTTTGGTGTGTTTTTTTTTAATACACTCAACTTTTCTAACCCATGAAAATCCCTCTTTTCCTCCCAGTAATTTATTTCTTTTTTTATATGTTTTGTAACTGACAGATAAAACTATATAATTATAGTGTAAGACTTGCTCCTTTGATATATGGTGGAGTGGCTAACCAAAATTAATTTAAATACACATTACCTCCCATACTTAACATTTTCTGTAGTGAGAATACTGACATTTGCTCTCATCTTTCAAATAGACAGTGTATTGTTATTAACAATAATCATCACACTGCACAGTAGATATCCTGAACTTATTTCTCCTGTCTAACCAATTTTGTATCCTTTGACCAAAATTGTCCAGTCCTGCTTCTATTTGCAGACCCTACAAAATGCCACTCTGCCCTCTGCTTCCATGACCTTGTTTGTTTTTGTTTTTTTTTTTTTAACCCACCTATGTGTGCAACTAAATGTCTTCTATCATTTGCAGTGCCAGGGCATTCTCTATGAAGTCATAATAAATTATGCCATTTGTCTTCAGATAGAGAGACTGTCAGGCATACATAATTGAATACTCTTCAGCAATCCTCTTCTTCTTGAATGGCATCGCCATCTAAGGCAGAAATAAATTCATGCCCCTCTAGGACTTAGTGCTTCCTTTCTTTCTCCTCCTAGTTTCTCAAACTCGCCCACCATCTTCCAGTTGCTCCGATTTTACCTTCTTCTAGGTCACCTTCAGCACCTCCCGAATTCCCACAGAAGCTTCCTCCCTCAGGTTCCTTTGGCCTCCTGCTCTCCAGAGCCCAGTCGCGATGCAGTTCCTCCTTGTGGCCTGCGTGGCTGCTTGGCCCTACCACTGCTGCTCCACACGGGGCCGCCACAGGTGAAGGGAGTATGCAAAGGTCACAGGGTATTAGAGAAATGTTGAGAGAGTCCTTTGCATCCCTGCTCCTCTCTCACACCCATCAGCTATGTGCTCTGACTAGGACTGAAAGGACTAGAGTAGAAAAAAATGTCGAAGCATTGAATCTAGGCGCTATCAGTCACAGAAAGTTCCTTTGCTGATGGTGGGCTGAGCTCTAACCTTACCCTGGAAATGCTTCCCATTTTCCTCTTTTGCTGGTGCTGGAGACACTCAAAAGGGCCTGCTGAAGGCGGAGTCCATGAAGAACCTGGCCCCTTTCCGGAGTGAGAGAGTCTCAGCACTGTTTCAGTTTGCATCTCCCAGGCAACCAGTGGTACTGAACATTTTTTTCACGTATTTATTCACCAAGTCTACTTCTTCATCTGAGAAGTGTCTGTTCATCTCGATGTCCATTTCTGGGTGGGGGGGTCTTTAAATTTGGGAGGTCTCATTTTTCTTTCAGTTCATTGAATATTCTAGATATTAGACTTTTGTCTTAGAGGTTGTATGTTCTAGATATTAGCCTTTTATCTTAGAGGCTATTGGCTAAAATTATTTTCCCACCTTGCGGGTTGTCTCTTTGCTCTGTTGGTAATTTCTCTTGAAGTGCAAAAACTTTTTACTAAGATAAGATCTCCACTGTTGATTTGTGTACTATTTCCTGTGCAGTTTGGGGTTTGCTTGTGAAGTTGTTGCCTACCCCTGTGTCTTCAAGAGCTCCCTTTATTCTCTCTTCCAGAAGATTTGGTGTTTCTGTTTCAATATTTAGAACTTTGATCCATATCAACTTTAGTGCATGGTGAGAGATAAGGGTTTAGATTTAATCTTCAGTGTGTAGAAAGCCAAGGAAATAAATAGAACACACATGTGTAAGTATCTTGTTTTCTCTGTAGTGTGAGAAACTGAAAGTGTAAATAAGAACCAAAATGTATAATAGATAATATGACATAGGAAGAAACTGTTTGAAAGGAAATGGAAACTGTGAAGGGGGAAAAGGAGAACATTAATACAAGGCTTTTGTAAATGGGCGGGACAGGGAAATGGGAGAAAAAGAGGGATCAAGCTATATCGTGTACAGTGGCAACCTTCCTCTGATGAATGCGATCATTATGTATATTAAAATTTTACCAGTAAAATCAATCAATAAAAAAGAAGTTGGAAACAAAAGAGGACACCAAACCCAGCAGAGGAGAGAGCCAGCTTGCTCTGGATTTTGAAGGACGAATATTTGTATTTATCAGCTCAGTCTTTGGTGGCTTTTGGTGAATAAGTTATTCATTAATCTCCCCCAAGTGCCTACTTTCTGTGAGATACAGTACTTTACTGTGGGAATATAAATGAGTAAGACAACATTGCTGCCATCATTCTTTTTTTAATTGAATTCTTTATTGGTACATTTTATATGCAGCTCACAGACACACTCAACATTGGGGAATTTGTACCAGTATATGACACAAGTAATTCTCATTTTTACCCATAACCCTACCCACCCCACAGCACCCCACCCCCTATATTCATGTTATTTCTTTTTCTTTCCAATTTATATTTATTCTTTCTCCTCATTTCCCCTACCACATTCCCTTTCTCGGTGGAGAAATAGCTTCAAAGACAACTCTTGTATATATCTCAAAGGTACTTAATAGAAGAAACATAAAAGGTGCCAGGTGATCCCAGAGAGAGCCTCTGGAGAGAAGTCAAAGTGTGTTTTCTAGTAACATAATTATAAACTGAATCAAAAATGTTTAGTAAAGATAGTAAAATTGTACCTTGTGCCCAGTGTCAATGTTTAAAAAATATACATTTATAAACTTTAAGAACACTTTCCTGTCAACCTTTAATAGTAAAACAAGAATTACACACAAATAATAAGGCTTGGAGTGATGAGGGTAAAAAACAAGTGACAAACACATATGTAATTATTCTGTAAATGATATAAGAACAATATCCACAGCCAAGTTATCTATTGGTTGGAAGTGCAAATAGTTGTTTGCACTGGCCTCATAGAAATTCCTATTATAATCTTCTTTGAAAGCTCCAGTGTTAGCTAATATCTTGTCTCATTGTCTTTATTTGTAATAACTGAAAAAGGAGCTTATACTCACAATGGGTAATAGATCAGATTTGTTTTTCCTTGTTACTTGCTTGTACTTACAATGATGGTGTTCTCTTTAGTCCCGAGTTTCTGTTGAGGAAACTTTGAGTGATCTCTGCCCATTTGACAAAGATGATTTATTTGGAGAGAAACCATAGTCCACAAATCCACTTACTTCACCCTAAACTGTGAAACACTTCAACATCCAGTATGCAAAGAAGCATGAGAATGCTTCCATCCCTGCTTCCTTCGGGTGCTACCGCTTTCCTAAAGTCTCTCAGAGATACAACGGCACTCGGACCTGCTGAAGGCATCAGGGTTCCTTTGGAAATGATAAGATATAACATCTTATTTACTCCTACTTTGTAGACAGAAGTGCGTTCAATAGAAGTTTAGTATATTCTTCATTTTTCAATGAATCATCCTGGGAAAGCCCTGGGATACATAACATGCCATCCAGTTTTGGAAATCACTGTGTACAACCAAGCCAGGCACTGAGCAAAAAAAAAAAAAAAAAAAAAAAAAGCAGTTTGTTGCAAAATCTTGAAATAAGAGACCAAAAAGCTTCTGTGCTGAAGTATTGTGCTGTGCATTTTGGAGCCAGAATTCTTGGCCTTGGTTGTGTTCAAGGCTGTCATCAAGATGAATGCATTGGGCCGGAGATTTAGCTCAGTGGTTCCGGTGCCTGCCTCACAAGCGCAATCGTAAGGTCTTGAGTTCAATCGCTGGTAACCACATACAATGCTGGGTGTGGAGACTCACGCCCACCAGCAATCAACACCACATACCACAGTGCCTGGCGTGGTGGCTCACACCTGTAATCCCAGCACTCGGGAGGCAGAGACAGGAGGATTGCTGAGTTTCAGGCTTGCCTGGGCTGCATAGTGAGATCAGGGCCAACCTGAACTAAAAAGTGAGACCCTGTCTCAAAAAAATAAATAAATAAATAATAATAATAATAATATGAATGTATTGCCTGTGTATTTAATGTTAAAGTGGTACTAATGCCTTTCATTTAGTAGTTTTTTATTAGAATTCAATAACAATAATATAGCAAAAATAATAAATTGAAATATTCATCTGTTGTTTTCTTAACTTCTGTATAAATGATTTTCTCTAATAGATACACATCTTCACCATCGTTTTTAAGGAAAAGTAGTGCTGTTGTAGTGATTTTAGAAACAAATGCAGACCTGATCAGTGCTTGATTTGTTTGTCTTTTATTCCCAGGCTTTTTAGAAGCCCTGTCTTTAAAAAGAAGTGGCCTTTCAGAGCTAAGATAGTAACTTTGGAAAGAGGCTAGAAGAAGAACAGGTCACTGCCCATATCTCCAGGGAGACCTAGGAGTGGGTCCGCGGATGGGGCAGTGAGGAAGGATGAGGAAGAAGTCTGTCTGCGGTGGATAACACAGGTGAGGCCAGAAGGACCCACTGGGAGAACATCGGGTGAGGGAAACGGGACGGGCACACAGGGGCCTTGGCACTGTGGGAGCCACGTGGAAGCCAGCCACCAAGAGGAGACACCATCATATGCTCAGAGAGGGAAGCCGTCCGGGCTTTTCTGCACCCCGCTGAGGACTGTAAGCCACTAGCCACGTGGGGTTTGGGTGAGCGCTGTGTGGATCACCTGACCGTGTCCGTCCACTCCCTTTGGAAGGTCCAGAATACTTTTAAGATTCTCCGAAGACGACACGGACATCCCTCTCCTTTAGGGAAGTAGGATGCCGGTAACGAGGAAAATGTCTGCATGGAGTAGTACTTACATTGTCTGGAAAAAGCGAAATCCCATTCTGCAGAATAGTCTCTGATGGTATAGCATGTGTTCTATAGTATATTCCTCATCTTCACAAGGGCCCACACTTTACAGAGCACTAACTATATTATCATGCACCATGCTAATAAACACAGTGTCTGCTTTGTGTCATTGACACGGGCGTCTTAATCTTCAGTAGATGTCTCTGCCCAGTTTTAACAGAGTGGTTGATTGCAACCAATTTCAGGATGCTTTGATCTCTCCAAGCAAGACAACCAATCCTTCCCCATGACAGCCCTGTTTGCCTGTCAGCTGTACCTGCCTGCGTGGTGTCAAATATACCCAACAGTCTGGAGGGCTGAGATAGGATAATCACAAATTCAAGCCCAACTTGGGCAGCATAGAACTATCCTGTCTACAAATAAAAAAAATAAAGTTTTGAGACTGTAGCTTAGCCTGAACACCCGAGACTCATTCTCCTTGCAAATAATGACAACAAAAACGCTCCGTTTAACATTAAGTCCTATATGGTGCTTTGAAAGCACTATTGCTGGAGCAACACTTTCCTCAGGAGATGAAAATAAAGTATACATCTGAAGGAAAGTCTCCCAGTTGAGGGAACTAGCATATGCTCAATATCCATGACTCAATCCTATTTAAATCATTTTGAATGTCTGTGCTTACTCCGCTCATAAATAAAATTATTAAAATTAAAAGAAAACTGCAGGTATACATATGTAGATCACACTGGACTTAAGACTTTTCCCTCCAAAGAATGCAGAGGACAAAAGGTTTAATCTTGAAAGGAGCTAGCTAAGAAAACCTGTACAAAATACCACCATCTACAAACCAATGCTCAGACTTTTAGGCTAGACAGGAAGGCACTGGAATTTGAATGTTAGCAGAGTAATTAGACTGTATTTAGCAAGAGGGCTATATAACACACTAGAATTATTTAATTAATTTCTACCTTCCTGAAATATGAGTGTTTCCGGATCCCAAAATCTTAGTATTTAGGCATGGCCTTAACGAACATTTTAATTACCTTCTACAA
The DNA here is from genome assembly GCA_004025085.1 of Thryonomys swinderianus. NCBI lineage: Eukaryota > Metazoa > Chordata > Mammalia > Rodentia > Thryonomyidae > Thryonomys > Thryonomys swinderianus. The sequence continues at coordinate 6,074 of PVIC010017169.1, read as the reverse complement.
ACTCACCTTGGTGCATAAGTGCTAAAGCATAGTTATTTTCTAAAACGAAGCAATTTGTGAATCTGTATAGGCAGCTGTACCCACCAAATTACTGAACCCTAAAGCAAACTCAAAAAAAGCTGTGACCTATTAAAAACAAAGCTAGATTTTCCAACAAACCTACACACAAAAAAACAACTTCTAACATTAATATTATATACGCCATGGGTTATCATGTTTCACTTGTGGTACTTATTTGTTCCTTTAAGGTATTATTAATTTTCCTATTTCTGAACTCTGTATATAACTGTAGACTGTAAGGAGAGTTTGATGATGTCATAATTTATAAATTCAAAAAAATGCTATTTTGAAAGTATTGTGTCCCCCCTGCCTGTTACTGCTCCCCAAAGGACTGAAATTAACTTCATCAATGAACATTTGCTACAATTGCTATTTACAAAATGAGAGACTTCAGCTAACAAAGAAACTTTAATAAAGCCAAATTTAAGATCGCTGTGCTTCTTTCTATGCAAACATGACATTTAAATTAATAGCATCTATCTCCATCCTTTAGGACATATAGTGTAATTTGAAAAACTACAGATGGTGCATCAGGATTTCTGGCTTTTTATGATTCAGACACACTCTTGCTAGAAATTTCAAATAGTATTCCCGTAGCTGTACTTCATCATCACATGGGATTGAAAAAGTAGTGTGGATTTAGTACAGTCCAGGATTTACTGCAGAAGAATCAAGAATATGAAGGGCTAACATGTTGGTTTAACAAACAGACAATGCATTTGATGCTTTCCCTTTCTAAATTTGGTTAGAGCACGAAAAGGTGATACGTGTAACATATTTATCACCAGTATCAAAAAGTACCTCAGTTTCCAGGATAATTTGTAAGCCTAATAAACAAGAGAAATATTGCATATAAATGATATCACAGCCTAGGTTTCATGTGATTATGCCACAATCCTTTATTGATTATAGGCCATACAACTTCAGGCAGACAAAAGAAAAATAATGCCCATCATGTTGAACGCCAGTCTGCGTTGTTTATGAGTACCTCCTGCTGTGGTAAATGACTCACACATCTGTCAGGTGTGCTACATTATAGCCCCAGGAAAAGCTCAGCACAGGTTGTGTGCCAGGCAAAATGCTTTGTCTCAGACCTTGTCGATTCCACTGATGGATGAGTTCAGTATTCTAATGAATAAGATTCTAAATATGTTTATGCTTTGCCAGATCTTTGAATCACATCAGGAGGCATAGAGTTCTGGCAGTTGAAAGGAATATGATCATTTTTAAAGGACAGGATTTCTACTGACTCGTACAAACGTGTGGTTTTAAGCTACCCTGGTGAGATGGTCTCCTAACTCTTTGTAATCCTTTTTCATAAGCTTCATTTAACAGAATAATCTCCGTTTACTCAAAACAAATTAATTCCAAACAATTTGCAAAGGCTACCATACTTCGGAAGAGCTTTACTTGCTGCTAGCTTTACATTTTGCATAGTTCATTGTCTACAATCAAAAAGGTTTGCAGACATATCATTTAGTGAATTATACATTAAGCTCTGCTAACAATGACTAAAGCAGATGAAACTGTTTTAGTGGGATGCTATGTATTGTTCATTTATATAACAGTCAAGTGATACATTCAATCACTCTTCTCATGACCTTTCACATTTAAAAACTGAATGATTTTTACAGGGAAGGGCATAATGGAAAATATATTTGGTATTACATATACATTATTTACCTTAAAAGTGTATAATGATCATATAATAGTCAACATGAATGGATACATTATTGTCTCCAATAACAAAATGATAAGGAATCTTAATATTTTATAAGGTTCAGCCTTCAGAGTTTACTATTTGAAATGCTGCATAGTATTAACATGACTTCTAGAAACTACTATTAAAAATCAAGAAACACATCAATAATGTATTAAAAAGAACAAAGATAATGAAAATGTTGACATCACTTAAAATAACAAATAAATATCTCCATTCAAAATGTTACGATAGGTAATATATTTGGGTAACACTATGATTATTTTCAACACAACAACTATTGTATTAGTTGATACAGTGAAAAATTATGGAACACATACATTTAACCTTTATAATCAATCCATAACATGTTGAAGCTAGAATGAGCAGCACACCAAAAAATAAAATATCTAAAATCATCTGTGGCTAAGAAATACATATATTAATTACATAATCTTAAAAGATTTCTTTGGGTCATTTATTCACACTATTTGCTTATCACACACAATTGGTCATAGATTTATTCACATTCTTATAAACAGTGCAGAAAGCATGCTGCAGAAAGAAGAACATTGTCTTATCATTTTAAAAATTCTAAATTTCAAATCAAATATTGATCAGGTCAATTTGTGAGTCAATATGATAAAGTAGCAATATATGTCAGCAAATAACATTTAGTTTTTAAACCTTCAACTTTAATTTTTAAACTTCTGTACAAATTAAAGTTATTTACAAACTGACATACATATGTGGGAGAGTATGTATTTATTTCATTTAGAAAAAAGCAAGAAGACAAAGATTAAAGTTGAAGTCATCTATACTTCATAAATCCATAACCCATACTTATTGAAAAACCTCTTGACAATAGACTGCAGAACCCTCAGTCAGTTGATATGGAGATTATTTCATATATGTGTGATGTATATGTAGTTCATATCTGAGTTTTGCATTCAATACAAATAGTAGAAATAGGAACAAAGAACTTGATCCATCACTTCCCAAAACAGGGTATCTCAATAGCTATAACTGTACAGGAAAGTAGCCAAAATAATTAATCATCAAAGAAATAAAAATTAGGACCATTTAGTATTTTCTAGAATTGCTAATCCAAATTACTTTTTTTTTTTTTTTTTTGAGACAGGTTCTCGCTTTGTAGTTCAGGCTGGCCCTGAGCTCACTATGGAGCCCAGGCCAGCCTCAAACTCAGCAATCCTCCTGCCTCTACCTCCCAAGTGCTGGGATTACAGGCGTGAGCCACCACGCCCGGCCCAAATTACTTTTTGTAAGTATTCTGTTGTGCTTCTTCAGGCTTCTAGGTTAGTGTCTTTGCATAACATGCCAGTATTTCCCAGGAATTAAATGCCTATCATTAATGGACAATCATCTTCTTAGGGCTCATGTTTAATTCCTCAGACCACTCCAGCGCAAATAGTTCTCCTGAATCTTTCCCATCTCTCCAGGACATGAATTACACATGTATTGGGCTACTTGATATCTTCTCAACTCTAGGCTTTACTTAGTTTTAAAACAAATACTCCTGTCTTTGCTCCATAAGAGGAAATTTCTGTTATTATGTTTCAAGTTTACTATTCTTTTCTTCCATCTCCAATACACTTTGAGACTTATCTGTGAATCTTTCCTTTTAATCAGTTGTGGTCTTGAGCTCTAAAATATCTTTCTTCAATAGTTTGTCTCTCTATTCATCTGTCTTTCTCACTCTTGAGACTAATTTTTGCTTAGACTTTTGAACATATTTCCCATTACATTTTTGTGCATGTTTACAATAGGAGTTTGAATATTTTCATCTGCCAAATTCAATTTCTGAATCCATTCGAAATGCCTAGTGCTTGCTCTTTTTTATGTGTAAAACAGACTTTGCTGTTCCTTACCAGGTCTAGTGATATTTAATCAAAAACTAGCCATTGTGTATATTTCAATCAGTTTTTTTTTCTCTAAGATTGTTTTCTGTTGTTATTGATTAATCTTTCCTGTGGTGGTTGATAGGCAGTTTCTTAGGCTGTACTCAAAGAACTTTGCCTACCATGTGCTATTTGTTTGTGTGTGTGCACTCTGCAGTACAGAGAATGGAACCTAGAGGAACGATATTGCTAAGCTAATCTCCAGCCCTTTTAATTTTTATTTGTAAATTTTGGTGCAGGGACAGGGACTTGTGATCCTCCTTTCTCAGATTCCCTAGGTGCAGGGATCACAGCCGTGAGCACCACACCCGGATTCTGTTTAATTCTTTACAACTTCACATGGCTACATGTCTTATCCCAGGTCCCTGAGGGTCCTTATTGCATCTACATAGTTGAAGAGTCCCCCAAATATTTGAGTAGGTCTGCACAGATCTGGAGGCACATTCCCTCAAAGATCACGTTGCTTTCTGAAATCAATTCTTAAATTTCAGCTGCTTTCCTAGCTTCAATTTCTATCTTCTAATGTCTCAAACCAGAAAGGCTTCAGCTGTTTGTAATTTGGAACATACATTCAATCAGAACGGTAGAAAACTGACAAATTTCACCCAGGGCAGATCTTTCAAAATTACCTCTCTGCTGGTCATTGTGACACATCCCTGTAAGCGTAGCATTCTGAGAGACAAAGGCAGAAGAGTGGAAAGTTTGAGCCTAAGTTAGATAATTTAGTTAGACAGCAAAACTCTATCTCTAGGTAAAAACTAAAAAGTGCTAAAGGTATAGCGTAGTGTAAAGATAATGAGTTAAAGCCATATTACTGCAAAAGACAAGAGGGAGAGGGTGAAGAAGAGGAAAGACGAAGATGGAGGAGGAAGGAAAGGAGGATGAAAACAAGAAAAAGAAAGGGGGAGCAGGAAGAGGAAGAGAAAGAAGAGGGAGAGAGAGGAGGAGAAGGAGAAAAAGGAGAGACAGGAAGAGCAGAGGGTAAGAGGAAGAAGAAGAAGGGGAGAAGAGGAGGAAGAAGAGGAAAAGGATTAGTTTATTATTTCATCTCTTTGTCTCTGCCTCTGTGGATACAATACCTATTAAGATACGATTTAACTGTCAGAGATTATGCAATTTGTAGTCAGTCTTGGTCTCACTAATTCTTGTACTCCTTCCTAGGATTTCCTTCTGGAATGTCCAACTCTTTCCGTGGCTGGGATGTTTTCCTTTGGCTTTCCTTTTGTGTCTTGACCTTCTCGGGTGGGCAAGTCTATAGTTTTCTGCCATAGACTTCGTTTTTGACAAGAAGCCACAGGAAAAATAGCTCTAAATTTACTATTCTAATCCTCTACAGCTGGGGCTTTTTAAGACTGTTGTTTTCTGGAGGCTTTATTTAATTTGGGATTTTTTTTTCCCATATCTTTCTATAGTGTTTTACACAGACTTTTTGTTATCTCCCAGGGAATTTGCATCTGCTGCCAACACCACATTCATATAGAGTATGACTTTTTCTCTAATACTTTAATTATAATTTCAGAAACAAAATATGTTTATTGTGACAAACTTAGAAAATACATGTAAAGAAAGAGAAGAAACTAAAAATGACTTTTAATCTAGCTTGCCTCACATAATCCCTGATACAGTTTTGTCACTTATGTTTTCTACAATGGGAGCACTGCATGGGATTAGTAATCTTCAACAATTAACTCACCAGAAAAAAGAAGCGAAAAGTCATGTAAAATGTGTTCATATTATAAGACACAAACCTAGAGATACTGAAAACACGAAGTATTAGGGGCAACTTTACAACAGGAACTATCGAAATCTGTGAAGAGAAAAATGAACCATGCACAAGCATTAAGTAACCGAGTATGTGTCTGAAGTTTACAAGACGTGTCATCAATGTGCATATAGATTATGGAGCTGAAGTTGCTGGATAAGCGTGGAAGGAAAAATACAGATCCTGTTGGCTTTTATATAAGAGATAAGAAATTTGGTCTCTCGGAGTATTAGAAATTACTGACAGATTGCAGGCAAGATGCAGGCATTAGGATGTTTGCTTTTTAAAATGTCAGTAACTGTCTCACCAAGAACTCACTGGACATTTGTTGAATGCAATCATAATGTGTGTATAAAATGTACCAGGAATATCAACTTTAAAAAATAACTAACTGGTGTAACGAGAAGGTATTCAGGGAAATCGGTTCAAGAATTATGTCAGTCCTTCAGATGAAGATGAGAGTAACTTTCACTATGGTGGTTTTCATGAAGAGTAGGAACACTTCTAAGCTACTGAGGAATTAAAATCAGGAAGTACCATGGATAAGTTTGATGTTCAGGATGAAAAGTCATTTTCTGCTGCCCTGTGAGGCTAACCTATGAGAGTGAGATTCACTCTTAAAAATAAGGCCCTC
>PVIC010017168.1:0-32693 GCA_004025085.1 Thryonomys swinderianus | reverse complement strand
TCTCTCTTTCTCTCTTTCTCTCTTTCTCTTTCTTTCGAATGGTTTTATCTGGCTTGTAGTTCAGAGAACTTTCAGTCCATAATCAGCTGTCTGCAAGGCAAGGGTGGCAAACAGGCATCACAGAGGAAAGACAACATGGCACACATCAGGATGCACAGGTAGCAAGAGCTTCAGTTCATGGTGCAGAAGACAGCAAAGCAACAAGAAGGTTCCTGGCACCCACAGGGTAACAATGACAACAAGGGAGAGAGTCCTAACCATTGCTCTCTGCCCCTTTCATCTTGTCCAGGCTACTTAGGGCGGGGCAGCACTCACACTCTTAATCCTAGTCCCCCTGAGCCTAGCATGGCATCATGAACAAATTCCAGGTTCACATACTCTAGATCAAGCCTATGAACACAAGGTTTTTGGGGGACATCTAGACTCAATTCATAACATTTCACTCCTGATCCCCCAAAGACTCATGTATACTCCTTCATGCAACAGGCATTTAATCCATCTCTAAATTTTGCCAAAGTCCTAACCGTTTCAGTATTGCTGAAGCATCCAAGTCCAAAGTCTTCTCTAAGGCAAAGTCTTAGCTGCAACCCTCTGTACAAATTAAAGAGAAGTGAAACACTTCCAATATTCGTTGTCACAGACATTTCCATTCCAAAGTTACAAACAAGGGAATACAAAACAGTGGCACCAAAGCAAGTCCAAGATCCAGTAGGGCAAACAATGAATCTCACAGCTTCACTTCCAGCACCTGAGGCAAGTCTGGCCAGTTGTAAAGTGCAAACAGTTTGGTTGGCTCCACCCTTGCGACTCTGGATAGCTTCTCCCCTGGGCTGGTTCTGCGTCTTCCTTGCAGTTTGCCTCACTTCATCCATGATTCTGGCTTCTGCTAGATCCTGGGGGCTCCGCTGCCCCTTGGGGTTCACACTAACAGCTTCACACTCTGCCCACTCAGAGGCAAACTGCCTGGCCCCCCAGGCCTTCTTCTGAGATATAGACGGAAGCCTTCCTGGCCTCAGAACTCTGCTTTCTGCGTGTCCCTTAGATCAGCACCACATGGATAATGCCAAGGTCTGCTTAAACCTGGGCCAGTGGTAGCCCGTCTCCCTCTTTTATAGCTGTGCTGCAGAGGTCAAGTGAATATTAACCAAATTCCATGGAACCGCTTCCCTAGACTGCAACCATTTTGGAACAATTTCCCTAAGCTGCTTCCATTTTGGAACAACTTCTCCAGTTACCATCATTCCGGAACATGGGACTCTGGAGTTTGCTTCTCAAAACAAAGTCCTTCAGTTTTGCAATTTTGAGGCTGTCCAAGGTGGAACTCCTCCTCTTTTTGTGATGTTCTCAGGCCTTTTTTCCTATTCCTTCTCAGCCATCTAGATCTTTTCTGCTCTGTCTTTGCATTTCACAGCTTTATTGGAGCTTCCTTTCCGGCCAAATTCAAAACATTTTAAATCATTTTGCTGGGCTCTTTGCTCTTGATTCTCGATATAAATCTGGCTAAAATCTCCCCGTCTTCCATGTCACTGCTTCAATATTTGACTGCCTTGACATTTCTTTTGCAAGAGTCATTAGTTCACTGCCTCTAATCCTGGTTGCAGGCAAAGTATCAGGACATGGACAAAATGATGACAAACTTTCTGCAAAGCAATGAAACGCCTCACGTGGAGTCCAACACCGGATTCAGTCCTATTCCCAGCAGAAAACTCTCTAGCCTGGTCCCTTACAGGCTTTTCTGGTCTTCTGACCTCTGATCAGAATCTCCCACCCAAAACAGCTGAAAGTGTTGTAGCTCTACTTCAGCTGGCAGCTCTGAATTTTTCGGCAAAGTTTCTCATCATGAGAAAACTCAGACAAATCTTCTGTCAAGCTATAATATACGTCTTCTGGAGTCCAGTGGACAATATAATCCTCCTTCCCAGGAGAAATCTCTTGCAGCTGGGTCTTTACCATCTTCCTGGCCTTCTGAGCTCTGACCAGACTCTCCTGTACACAGCACTCTAAAGTGTTGCAGCTCTATTGCTGTTGCCCATATCCCTTGGATCTTCCCTAACTCTAACTCTTCCCCTTTCCACAAGCCAGTTTCAAAGGCTAATTTGCCATATAGTGAGGTAAGGTCACACCAGTGACCCCACTTCTCTGATACCTAATTTCTGTGTTAGTTACTTTTTTCTCATTGCTGAGGCAAAACACCAGGCATCCTAAGTTAAAAGGAGAGGGATTTATTGGCTTATATTTCAGAAATTTTTCCATTCACAATTGGCTCCCAGGGATAGCAAATAGGCACACACAGGACACCAAAAGTAACAGAGTTTCAGTTCATGGTGGCAGAAGCTGTATTTCTGAATGCTGATCTGTACTATAATTTCTTATTTTAGTTTTCTGCATCAGCTATGGAACATGAAGACTTAATCCTCCCAATCATCTTCCCACGACAGTTCCTTGGTCTAAAATTTAAAACGTGTAATTCACAGTATCATAACATAACCTTTGTTCAAAACTGAGCTCTGCAGTATCCAATGCTTATGTGCAGAATCATATTTAGTTAAGAATTGTGTCTTTTTTCTTGAGTTTATTGGTACATTTTACTGCCATATTTTTGCTTTCCTCATTGAAAATCTATACCTGCACATGATATACCTTGATTCTTATTTTACCATTCCTTAACCCTCCCTTAAGCCAGCTTTCTCTTTTTTGCTTTTTACCATTTTTAAAAATTTTCCTTCTTTGCCCCCCCCCCCAGTTCTGCTTCCCCTTTGAACATTTTCTTCCTATTTCACAATACTTATATATTCTGGACCTCATTTGTACCTTCAGTTTCACATACCAACAAACTATTTGGTATTTACATATCTGTGTCCTAATTATTTCATTTAGGAATATGGTCTTAAGCTGCATCTATTTAGTTATAAATATCTCAAATGTATCTTTCTTTATGGTTGTGTAGTACTCCATTTTATTACAAATACACACCCATCTAATTATCCAGTCACCAGCTGATGGGTTTTGTGGGTGTTTCTAAGATTTAGGTTTTATAATCTGTGCTATCATAAACATATGTACATATATATGCATATATACACATATATGTATATACATTACAGACATCTATTTAGAATGTATATGTGTATGTATTTATATACACTTATTCATAATGTATAATATACACTTATATGCATATATTTATATATATGCATATATACATATAAAACAGCCCCTCTTTCCACTTTCTGAAGCAGCTCTGGAGGTCCTCTTTCAGAAGTATTTTTACAAAGTGTGATCAAAAATCTAATGCTACTGCTGAGTGCCAACTAATAAAAAGCTAGACTGTAAAACCTTTAAAATGTTGCCTTATCAACCCTGTTCATCAGATCTCAATGTAACTTGTGATTCTTCCTCAAAGACAAAATTAACAAAACGTTTTTAATTGATTCTGGACATGAAGGCAGCCATGAGAACACTGCTAAAATCTTGACAAAAGGACTTCCGTACTCTTCCAGAAAGTGATGAGAAAGATGAGTAAATTTGTTCAAAACACAGGAAAGTATTTTTAAGGGGGTTAATAATAATGTGTCATTGTAATATCTTTTAGCTAAACATGCAACATATTTTTTCAGTCAAAGTTAGGGCAGAGATAGCTCAGGGGTTCTGGTGCTTACCTAGCAAGCGCCAAGTCCCTGGTTCGATCCCAGTAACCACGTACAACAACACTGGGTGTGGTGAGTCATGCCCACTAGCAATTAGTACCGCATACCACAGTGCTGGGTGCTGAGGCTCACACCTGTCATCCCAGCTCTCGGGAGGCAGAGGCAAGGGGATTGCTGAGCTCGAGGCTTGCTTGGGCTACATAGTGAGCTGAGAGCCAGCCTGAACTACAAAGCAAGACCCTGTCTCAAAAAACAAAACAGCCGGGCGTGGTGGCTCACACCTGTAATCCCAGCACTCAGGAGGCAGAGGCAGGAGGATTGCCTAGTTCGAAGCTTGTCTGGGCTACATAGTGAGCTCAGAGCCAGCTTGAGCTACAAAGCGAGACCCTGTCTCAAAAAACAAAACAAACAAACCCCACAAAACCTAATATCTGTTTTTTAATTCACAGTACCTTATATCAAAACTGAAAGGTAAATGAGAGTTTTATCTCCTTTCAAAGGTCTTTGTCAAATTAAATATAAAATATCCTATTCTCGACTTCAAGATAATCTATTGTTCATTAAGTATGACATACTTTGTAACTAAAGTGATACATGAGTTTAATCAGTTTATACTTTAAATAATGATCAGATACTGCCATCTCCTGTTTATTCAAAACATAGTTAAATGTGTGCTGTTGCAATGAAAATAAAAGTATGTGCAAATACACATAGTGTGTCTTTGGAATTTCTGCAGTTAGGGGTGGCACTGATTTGCTTAACACAAATTTTCCCTTGAGGATTTGAAGGGTTTTATCTCTCAGAACCCCTAGGCCTTGACCTGAAAACACACTTAAGCTGCTTTATATATATTACAAAATAAGTAATTAATGAACTTTATCATAACATTATTAAAATTAACTTTAATTCCAATCATTAGTCACACATAGCATCTTGCTTTCTATATTGTTGCTTTTTCCTGTCTAATATAACTATGATTAGAAGTTTTCTACAAACTGTTTTCTCATCAGTGTATAGCACACTTCTTTAAATGATTCTGACAATTCACCATCTTACATTCTTGAAATCTTTGTCTATTTTATATGACATTGTTTTTTGTTTATATTAATATAACACATGGCATAATGTTTCATTTTATTAGTTTTCACCTAAACTTACAGGTTATACAGATTTTTTCCTTTGATTCTACCCTGTATATCAAATCTTATTTATTTTTATTTTTTAGCTCTTTACTAAGTTATGAAGATGAATCAGTATATATGATTAATGACTTTTCTTCCATAAATTATACCATTTCTTTCCAGTTTAACTTATTCTTTTTTCTTCTACCTATTAGTAACATTTTTTTTCTTTTCAGATGTTTTGATATCTCTGTTCTCTCTCTCCACACACACACACATTTTATTTATTTTGATACTGAGACTTGAACACAGGTCCTTTGCTGTAAGGTCTATCCCTAGCCCTTTCTAATTTTTAATTCTCAAATATATATACATATATATATATACATATATCTATTTTAATACTTGAATCAATATCTAACATCAAATGCTTTTGTTTACACCATTCAAAACTGACCTTGTATTCTTTTCATTCTTCTCTCTGTTTTTTTGTTTTTGTTTTTGTTTTTTTTTTTTTGCAGAACCAGGGACTGAACTCTCGACCTTGCACTTGCCAGGCAGAAAGTGAAGCCACTGAGCTACATCCTGAGCCCACTTATTTCCTTTGCTAAAATGAAAGAAAATAAAGTTAGTACTATTTTATCTATATTAATCATATAATAAAATCTAATTACATATATCATTGAAAACAAAGGCAATTTAATAGACTATGGAGCAATATATTTATGAAATATTTTGTAATTATTTATTCAAACAAATGAATGAGCTTTGAAAAGAAAAGAACCTAACTTTACAATTGATTTTTCTCAGATTTTTTTCTGTCCTTGAATTCTTTTTTGTCCAGTTGAATAGCCCTAGGCAGATCAGGTTTAGTTGACAAAAAAAAAAAAAATAACATGATTTGTGTGTGTGTGTGTGTATGTGTAGTTTGTGATATTATATTAAATTATTTAGTAACCTTTAAGGTAAACCTGAAATATCTGTTTTTACAGCTTTTTTCACCTCTCTCTCCTTCACTACATGCAGTCTATAAACCTGAGAACAATTAATTGCCTAATTATAGGGAATAAAACAAAATGCCTTTTCAAAGATTTAAAATGTGTATTTCCTGCAGTGGAAATTCTACCTGACCACCTGAACCACTCAGTTTGTACCCATTAAATAAGAAAATAAGCATGTACCTAGGAACACAGTTTGAACAATAACACAATGCACCATAATTATAAATCATTGTATACTGTAAGAACTAATTCTAGAATGTTTGTGATGTTTTATCCTTATCCATTTTTCTCTCAGATATAAGCTTCACCTTTATTATTTTGTTTCCTTGGCTAAATGTCAATTGATAACTGAAAGAGGCACTAAGAAAAATAGTAAAAAGAATGTATAGCTGTAGCATCCTAGAGAGAATTTCCAGGCTATAAGTTTTTTTTAAAAATTTTGTGTACAGGGCCCGGAGGGTTAGCTCAGTGGTTCCGGCGCCTGCCTTGCAAGCGCAAGGACCTCAGTTCGATCCCCGGTTACCACATATAATGCTGGGCGTGGTGGCTCATGCCTGTAATCCCAGCACTCGGGAGGCAGAGACAGGAGGATTGCTGAGTTCGCGGTGGCTTGTCTGGGCACCATAGTGAGCTCAGGCCCAGCCTGAACTACAAAGCAAGACCCTGTCTCCAAAAAGCAAAAAAAAAAAAAAAAAAAAAAAAAATTTTGTGTACAAATATTAACCAAAAAAGCATTCAGTCTAACACTCTCCCAACCGAGCTCTTTTGGCCAGAAGGCAGGGGTCCAAAGAAGATCTATTTAAATATATAAAGAAATTCATATTTCCCTCAGGTCGGCAATATATTTTAATACATGTTTCATGTGTGCTTTATCTTCAAGATAAATCTACCTTCTGGTGCCTCTATGTTCAAGTAGTACATGGTACAGGCTTATTGGTTATCTGTTGGTATAACTGCAAACACTCAGTGGAAAATGTTATTTCAGAAGTCTCACTTACATTATAGTAAATTTGAGAATATGCTTTCACTTTCGTCTAGATAGAGGACATTTCAGAAAAATATTATTTAAAAAGTATTTTCAATAATACAGAATAATCAGATGAGTGTGAAGATCCCCTCAGTGAAGTGCTAATAGTTACGAGGCCAGTAAGGGTTGTTAATATGGTGAAAGGAATTTTTTTTTAGATTTATGTAAAGCAAACCATTATAAATGAAATGTATTTGGCCTAACCTTGAGTGATTTGCTATTTGATTATGCATCACTGGTATTAAATTCCCTCTTTCCACAGAAGAAGCATATTTCCTTGAACATACAGGTGCCAGAAGATGATAGATTTAGCCGTCAGACAAAGCACACACATGAAACCTGTATTGAAATATATTGTCTACCTGCCAACCTGAGGGAGATATCAATTTCTCCTTTATATATTTAAGTAGATATTTTGGGGGTAACACTTGTACATAAAACTCATCAAATGATCATAAGGCAGGATTCATTTTTCATCTACATCTCTCGAATGACCAGTGATGTTGAAAATTTTTCCCATGTTTTCTTTTACTTCATCTGAAAAATGTCTGTTCATTTCAGATATCCACTTTTGAGTTCAATCTTTAAATTTGGGAGGTATGATTTTTTAAGTTATTTATATATTCTAGATAGTATATCTTTTTTTCGGTGAAAAAGCTGGTAATTCCCCCCCACACACACACACACACATTATAGGTTGTTTTTTTCATTCTTCTGGTGGTTTCTCTTGGAGTACAGAAAGTTTTTAATAAGATGGGGTCTCAATTGTTGTTCTTTCTGTTAGATCTCATGCTGCTGAGGTTTTGTTCATAAAGTCTTTTCCTGGGCCTATGTCTCCAACCATTCTACCTATCTTCCAACAGGTTTAGTCTGTTTTAATATTAGATCTTTAATTCACTTCATCTTGAGTGTAGTGCATGGTGAAGCATGTAGGTCTTGTTTTAATCTCTGGCAGGTGGAAACACAGTTTTTTCGGCACCATGAAAACAACACTGAGATTTCACGTTGCTTCAGGAAGAACAGCGGCTATCAAGAAATCAACCAATAATGGATACAGGTGGGGCTGTGGGAAGAAAGGAACCTTCTCCACTGTACGTGCAACCATGTTTATAGCAGGCAGTTGGTAATAGATAAATCTTAGAAACAGCCCAAATGGCCATCAGCTGGAGAGTGGATAAAACAATGTGTGTGTGTTTTCAACAAAATGGAGTATTACTCAAGCATAAAAATAATAAATTAGGGACATTTATAGTTGAATGGATGTACATTGAGGCCATACTCATAAGTGAAATAAATAGGACACAGATGTATAAATATTGAATAATTTCTCTAGTGTGAGAAATAGGATGTAAATGAGGTCAGAATGCATGATAGATATTGTGAAATAGAAATAAAATGCTCAAAGTGGAAGTGTAACTAAGTTAGGACATAGGGGAGCAAAGAAAGGAAAAGAAAATGAGGGCCAAAAGGAAAAAAGGCAAACGAAGTTATGTTTGCCTTATAAAGGGGGGTAGAGATTGTAGGGAGGACAGGGGAATGGGGGAAATAAAAGAATATTTCTGGCACTCACTTCCAAACACAAGTTCAAGAGTTCGATCTATGGTACCAAAAAAAAGATATTCAGGGCAGGAGATTTAGCTCAGTGGTTCCGGCACCTGCCTCGCAAGCACAAGGTCCTGAGTTCAATCCCTGGTGACCACATACAATGCTGGGCATGGAGACTCACGCCCAATGGCAATACCACATACCACAGTGCCGGGCGTGGTGGCTCACACCTGTAATCCCAGCACTCGGGAGGCAGAGACAGGAGGATGGCTGAGTTCGAGGCTTGCCTGGGCTACATAGTGAGCTGAGGGCCAGCCTGAACTACAAAGTGAGACCCTGTCTCAAAGCAACAACTATACATATAATTATTGTGACAACACTGCCAAGATTAATCAAATAAATCTATTCAAAAAGGGAGGGTATTTTGAGTCATTAGAGGGAGTCTATTGGTAACATTTCCTTAAATGTAAGCATTCTTAATATATTGTCATCACCCTGCCTTGATCAAAAATTTAGGACAATTTCTGTCAAAAGCATCACATTTTTGTCCTCATTCTTTACCAAGTCTAACACTTCGAGACTTCTTTCCTCTGCACAAATTGAAACTGACACTGAAATGGATATGTATCAGTCAGTCCCAGACATGGAAACAAGTAAGACAAACTCAGTTCACAGAAGCGAAGTTCTGGATCTGTTTAACCAAGTGCAAAAGCCAATGGAATAAATGTTTGAAAGGAAGTGAGAACTATTCTCTCTCTCTCTCTCTCTCTCCCCCCTCCCCCCTCCCTCCTTTAAAGAGGATTGAACACAGGCCCTCACTTTCGTGAGGCAGGTGCGAGTACCACTGACCTAAGGAGCATTCTGAAGGTGATTCATGACAATAGGGGTCTCACTGTCATGTTTTCAAAATCTTTTCCATGTACTGTTTGAATTCAACTCCGGTTTTCTTAGGTATCAAGTACTCTGTTTTTATGGGAGAGGAAGAGCCTAACATAGTGGACAACTGCAAGCAGCAAAGCTTTATTGTCATAAAACTGAAAAAAATATTAATTTCCCTTGGAATAAAATTGATTAGCTCACACGGTCGGTGGCCCAGCTGACAAGTGAGCTTATACCTGTGAGACAAGTGCTGCCGCCACATCAACTGAGGGTCGACTCGTAATTCGCTCTCTCCGAACATGTGTGGCGTCTTCCTGCCCGTGTGGAAGGGCTCGCTGCCCCGCCCCCCGCTCCTGCAGCTCTTTAGCTGACTGTGGTGCACATGACACTCTAGCCTAGTCTTTATTTGATACTAAAATTGTTCTCTTTCAGTGTATCTTTGTCAAGAGGTTTCCTGTGTTCGATTTTTTAATATTTATCCAATGGTGCATATCACCTGATGCGCATTCCATGGTTATGTATGCAACTCCCTCGTCCTTATTCTGTAAGGATTCCTTGGAATTACGAAGCTATGATCCGAGGAAATGATAGGATGGAGGAAAGGGATACGAAAGTTCCCAAACGGTCTTACAGTCAATATTTTTTTATTTTAAAATGTGCTGTGTTACAATATACATTTGATTAAATGGCACTGAGAGGGAATACATTTTGGGAATGGAATTAAATTATTCACTGCAATTACTTAACTAAGATTAAGAAATATTTATCTCTTGGGTGCATTTCCCTTCCATCTACTTCCCCACTCTCTCCCACTCACTGTGCATAGTGCATGTTTTCTAGTATTTAGTAAATGTTATAATTTCCACGCCCAACTTTTAGGGCTAGAAATACGCTGTTTTACACGGTTAAGTAGCTATCTAGCTAGTTAGGTACACGTGTACTCACACACAAACTCTATTTTATAGTTCTAAGAATTTTAAACAAAATTTTGTTCTTTTTGGATTCTAATAGGTATTCATTGAGGTTGTTACACTTTTGGAATTATCAGAAGTTCTACAAGGAGAATTATATGAAATTATATTTAGGCAGTTTTAGTGAGAGTTGAAAATCGGATGCAGCTCCGTGAAACTTGTTACTAGGAAGAGCTCAGTGAACCTTACTTATAATAGTTACAGACCTCTCCTTATGATGAAACACTCAATTATTGCTTAGTTTCTAAGTCCCACGCAATAAATACAAAGTTAACACATATTATCACTTAATTTTAGTAATTTAGCACAATTACTCGCATTTCCCTAAATGCATGCTCCAATATTTACCTTGTACAAAGATAAACACGCCTCTACCTACTTCGCTTCACAAGATCCGCACAGCCTTCACTGCCTAGCGAACTGTGAGTCACTGAGTCTCTTTAGAAACATGAGAAGCTGGTTCAAGGAGCCTGATACCATGCAAGAACCAGTGATTTCCATGGCCTGCCTGAAAATCTGCACCCTTAACTACTCTATTTAATTGAATTTATTTATTGCCAAAACAGGGATCACACTCAGGGCCTTGCACTTGCCAGACTGAACTACATTTCTGGCCTTCTAATACCACTCCATTTTTTTTTTTTTTGGGACAGCATCTCACTGTGTAGTTCAGGGTGGCCTTGAACTCACTATGTAGCCCGGGCTAGCCTCAAACTCACCATTCCCCCTGCCTCTGTCTCCCAAGGGCTGGGAATACAGGTGTGAGCCACCACGCCCAGCATTGTGGTATGTGGCACTGGGGCTTGAACTCAGGACCTTGTCCTTGCCTGGCAGAGGCCGGAATCACTGAGCTAAATCTCTGGCCCTAACCACTCTATTTTTAATAAAGTCTTTGTGAGTTAATGCCAGTGCTTGATCACTTTCAGCTCCAACCTTCTGCATGCAGGAATACCAATTGGGCTGGATAATATATTTTTTTGTCTTCAAATAAATTTGTGGTCATTGTAATGTAAGACCCAACTTGACATCAAAACAGCCATTTAAAAAAAAAAAAAAACTCCACTTGTGTCCTATAACCTCCCTGTGAACCCGGAACTTGTCTCCTTGGGAACTGTCCCCCTAACTGTGCGCACAGCTGCAGGCTGTATATTTTTAAGATGCAGTGATCTAACCATTGCTATTGGCTTCTGTAACGACTCGCTTCTGCATTTTAACAATAGAATGATCTAATTACGTCTGCATAGAAACCTCTTGGTAACAGGTGGGGGGTAGTAGATTTTCCTTTAAATACTGTACCCCAGTTTACTTCTGTGCCTTCCTCTTATGGAGGGATGGCCTCCAGCTGGGTAATAAAGCTCTTGGTTGGACTTTAAGATCATGTCCTGGTGGGACTTGTCTCGGTGGGACTTGGGTATAACAGGAATAAATCACCATGACTTGAATATGAACCACAGGGTGCATTAATAAAGCTCTGGGTGTGTCTACCGGGGATTGACATGTAGGCGCAGCCTGCAAAGAGGACTGCCCTACATGTGGATGCCACCACCCATCAGTCTTGTAGCCTTGATGGAGTGAGAAAGAAAAATGAAGTCTTTCCCTTTGTCTGTGGAAGAGACTGATCTTCACAATTCCCTTTGGATGTTGCTTCTAGCCCCTCTAGGCCTCCAGCACACACTTTGGAGTGTTCCTGTGAAGACTCTTTTGTGTTCTTGCACACTCTCCTAGTGACTACACACTGAGCTCCTAAGTCTCTGACCTTCCACTCTTACTGGCTCCTCTGTCTCCCCCGTGCAGATGCCCCTTTTGGATTATTCTGGTTCTGATTCTCTGGACAGCAACTGAAACTCTTCCCTTTTCACCTCATAAGCCTATCCACTAAATCTTTCATGTATCAGACATACATTTCATATTAATTATGTTCCTCTAGTGAACACTGATATGAACTTGTCCAAATATTGAGTAGTAGAGAGCCATTTAGTCAATTATGACAGGTGATACCACAGGAAAAGTATATAAAAAATAGTACTGAGATTTACAAACAGCAGCCTAAGATAATGGAAAAAAATAAAGAGAAGGAAGTCAAGCAACTTTTATCACATGAAGGACACTTAAACACAAGATTAATAAAATGATTTGAAATTGTAATTCTGCTACTCTTATGGTTGAAATGTCCATACAAAGTGCACCTGCTTGATTTCATAATTATCATTCAAATGATCGCCCAGATCAAAATTGTTGCATATACAGAGCATAAAATATTAAACCATATATTGGCTAAAAAAATGTAACTAAAATCTATTTATATATGCATAAACTTTCCTAATGCAGAACTATAATTCTTTCAAACACAGAACCTCTAGCAACCAACAAATTAGTCTAATTTTACAGCATTAAAGTGCTGATAGTTCCAGTCATATTTAAAGAAGGTAATAACAAGGTAGTGATATCCTCAAGACTCCAATCTCAAAAATTCAACTTACACGGATTTTGTAGGATGAACAAGATTTCATCAAGAAAACACAGTGTAAAATGATGTAGCAGATTGGGTCTGAGACATTCTTATGTCCTAATAAAACTATAACCTTCATGATGTCATACTGCACTACATTAATGGTGTACCTGCTGTGTCACTAAGTGTGCTGTGCTGCTAGTCAAATGTAGCACATACAATTGTGTAAAATGCATGGTACTAAATAAAAATAAGCTGTGTCAGTGATTTATGTTTTTAGTACATTTATTGTTGTAAAACTGCCCTTCCATGTATGAAAAACCTTATCATACAACACTATGCCATGTTCTTGCAAGATACATCTCTAGTTTTCCTTATGTTTTGATTGTATCACTTTCTCTTGATTTGGTCAAGAGTTATATTTTTCACTATGACAGCAGGCTATGCACATATATACCAAGTAAATGGTACAATCCAGGTTGGTGTGAGTACAGTCTGATATTCATCCAGTGGCAAAAGTACCCTAGAATGAATTTCTTCAGAAGACATCCTTATTACTAAATGACAAGTGACTGTCAGAGAAAAAAGGGAACTTGTTTCATGGGTCACCGCAGAAATATTAGATGTTTAGAGAAGTGTTTTGCATGTTGAAGCTGTGATACTTTGCAAGTGGAGAACATGATAGATGACATTTGAACAGAAATCTCAGATAATTATAGATTTATTTCATAATTGAGAATTAGCTAAGACACGAATATTCACATGAGAATAAAATATGTTAAAAATGCCTGGTACAGATTGGTGAGTATGAAAAATTTTTCATGATTAATCTGTTTCCTTTATAACTATTACACTGAGTTAATCTTGACCAAAAACCTCACTCACTGTGTAACAATTATTGTTATTCATGTTGGGCTTGTCCACAGTTTCACAAAGCTTATAGGAAAAACAAGCTGGAGTAACTGTCCCTGCGCTTAATATTTTTCTGACCATTCAAACCTGTTATTCCTTTACGGTGCATGAAAGCACGAAGAGTAAGAAACATCACTTTAGGAGGATGTTAAAAAACCACAGTTCAATGTAGTTGACCGAATCTTTCCAATGAGGTTAAAATAATAATGAAATATTGATCCAACCATCCCACATTCCTAGTCTCTTCAAAATCTTCCATCATATAATTAGACACTGGATTTTCTATAACCTTTTTCAAAATTATTAAAAATACAATAATTTCTTGAAGTCTTGTCATATAAGACAAGGCATCTCTTGTTAGGAGTCCTTTCTTCCCTTGGTATGTTAGGAGAAGTGTCATTGAACCATGTAACAGGGTTTACAGCATGTTTACATATTCACATTGAATGCATTAAGTCTGATGTTTGTGTCCCTGTTGCAGAATAAATGATATTGAGACTAAACATTTAGTCTTTCTTTATCCTTCTGTAGAATAATGAACTCCCTGAAGACAGACTTAGTTTGAAGTAAGATTCAGGTGAAAAGTGTTTACAGCCTTCAAATAGATAACTGTTAGTTAAGCCTGAGGTACTTTCCTCACACCGATACGCTGATCATTCCTCTGGTCAGTACTTGAGGGAAAAATTATAGAAGAGAAACTGCAAGTATTTTTCTAAGTCATTTTCCTGACTGTCACACCACTGTGGCAGAGAGGGTAGCTCCCGACACACCACTGCAGTGAGCACACTTGGTCTTCCCAGCACTAAGCTGTACCTTGACCTGGAGGATTTCATATGGCTCCAGGCTCTCCTGGCCCCCCTCCCCCACTGGCACTATCACCGGGTGCTGCCACATAAGGTACTAAGCAGGGACAGTGGCAGATGGCTGCTTTGCCAACTTTGTATTAACCATTGCTGGCATCCGCTGCTTGGTGCCCAGGATGATTTAAATGACTGCTTCTTAAATGTAATTTATTTGAATTTTGTTTGGTTTCTTTTCAATAGTTCAAGAAGTTGGGTGACCAGTGTCTGTGGACACACATGACCAAAAGTCAGAGTTACTGGCCATGTCTTTAAACTTGAATTATGGAAAACTGATCAATCGGAGTAAGTGCACTTATAAATTTAATGTGTGTTTTGATTCATGTACCTAGAGTTGTCCATACTTATTTAGTTCTCCAATTATTCATCACTGCAATGCTTTGTTTTCCCAGGTTAAACTCATATGTCATTCACTAAGCTTATTATTAGATACTGTATATTCTAGTTGATGTTGAAAAACATCTTAGACTAAATAATTTATTAAAAATATAAATTCACTGCTCATCCTGATGCAGGTCAGGAAATCACGATAGCTGCTTCAAAGGAAGGTGGGGTCAAGTTTCAGCTTCCAAGAAAATAGTGTGTCCTCTTGTGATAGACAAAAAAGGGCATGATTAGTTCCTTCCCACCTTTTTAAAAAGGCAGAATTCCACTCATGGAGGCTTGCTTCCCATGATATAATTATCTCCTGAAAGTTACATTTTTTTTTTTTTTTGAGACAGGGTCTCACTTTGTAGTTCAAGCTGTCTCTGAGCTCACTATGTAGCCCAGGCAAGCCTCGAACTCAGCAGTCCTCCTGTTTCTGCCTCCCGAGTGCTGGGATGACAGGCGTGAGCCACCACGCCCGGCACTGTGGTATGTGGTATTGATTGCTGGTGGGCGTGAGTCACCACACCCAGCATTGTGTGTGGTTACCCGGGATCGAACCCAGGACCTTGCGCTTGTCAGGCAGGCACCAGAACCAGTGAGCTAACCCTCCGGCCCTGAAAGTTACATATTTAACACTCATATTTGGGCATTTTGTTGCCGCGTTTGAATTTTAAGTAAACACTTTTAGATCATAAATAGGGAACAGGGACTCAGAGAAGTGCATGTGCAGAGTGGAGTCCCCTCCCCAATACAAGCAACAAACACAATTAAGGTGAGAGACCTAACTGATGCCTTTAACTGATGACTTCACAGGAGACGCAGCCCCTCTGATGCCCTATTTTCAGATTTCAGACCTGAAAAACTTTGCAACACTAATTTCTCATGCTCTCGGCTGCCCAGTAGGTGACATTCTTGTTATGGTGGCCTTAGAAACAAAACTCCAACTTGTATAAGTTGTTTCAGTTATCAGTCATTCTCCTTCTTTGTGGTCAGTTGCTGAATCCCTACCTGATGCTTTTTCCAAAAACTTGTTGAACTCACATTAAGGTCTCCACTTCTTCACTTAAATTTTAAAATTTTATCAGCATTTTATTCTGAATTGGAGAAAAGATAATATGATCCAGCTACCTAGATTGTTGTAAAACTTCTACTATACACTCTAATCTTTCAATCTTTAGATACTCTTTTCATATCTCTGAATTTCCTATTATACATTTTCCAATGGTTATATTTCTCTTCAAGCCTTTGGACAACACCAGTACACACATATGTGACTTTTTTTCTAAGTATATATTGACATATATACAAATAATATTTATCTCATATATTGCCATTGACTGCAATCATATATTGTAGGCTTACAACTATTTTGTAGATCATGCAATGATTCATAAAATGGTTTTACAATTATCACTGAAACAATAAGGAAGTGATATAATAACACATATCTGAATGTCCAAGAAAACTCTTTTGTCTGCTTTTAGCAAAGAGAATTGTAAGGGGGAGAATTCAACAGAAATGAACTAAAATGGTTCATCAAACAGTGAATTAAGTTCTTTTAGGACTCACTTAATAACTGTAGTCACATGACCTGTTCCTGATTTATTAGAGGTTATTTTGAGATAAAAGAAGAGACAGAGAAATAATGAAGCGTTTTCATTTAAATTGTCATGGATGTCATGAAAAATTCATGATTTATAGCCATGGAATAACCTATTCTCCAGTAAAAATTTATTGTAATTTACTCTTATTTTACAGATAAAAAGCTTAAGACTATTAAAAATTAATAACTTATGTGCCAAACAAAAAGTAAATGAAGTAGGGCCGGAGGGTTAGCTCAGTGATTCTGGCGCCTGCCTCACAAGCGCAAAGTCCTGAGTTTGATCCCCGGTAACCACATACAAGCTAGGCGTGGAGACTCATGCCCACCAGCAATCAATACCACATACCACAGTGCTGGGTGTGGTGGCTCATGCCTTTAATCCCAGCACTCGGGAGGCAGAGACAGGCGGATTGCTGAGTTCGAAGCTTGCCTGGGCTCCATAGTGAGCTCAGAGCCAGCCTGAACTACAAATCGAGACCCTGTCTCAAAAAAAAAAAAAAAAAGTAAATGAAGTAGAGCCATGTTAAATAAATTGGCAATCATAAACCTTATTCCATTATTAAATTCTATAATTCAGCTTTTATTTCCCTTTATGTTTTCAATTCAGTATAATTTCTAGCACATTTATATAAAAGAAATAGTTCTCCATATTGACAAAGGACACAGTCATACATTCTCATCTGGTTTCCTGTGTATTTGACCATGAATTTCTAATAACGTCAGCACTTTTAGCAATAAGACAAATCATGAAGGGAAAAGATTGAAGAAGTCCTGGGGTGGGTACAAAGTACCTGTGAAAAACAGACACTGAAGAGCTTCCGGATGCTTTAAATGAATGAAGGCTATAAGAAGTCTTGTCAGTGATGGAAGGTAAACTATTAGACATTGAAAAGTTAGGTACTCAGGGAAGAGAATTGGTGAGCCGCTCAAGGAGAATGTTTCCTGAAAGTCCCTGATGTTCTTCAAGAAACAACAAGCCTGTTTCACCCTCAGAGATCAGGATTCATGGCAAGGGTTGGTGATTTTATTTGTTGAAAGAGCACAGATTTTAGGGAAACTGCTTATGTGGTTAATACAAGTTTTGTTGTTGTTGTTTTGTTTTATTTTGTTGCATTGACTGTTCTAAGGTTAGATAAATGGAAAGTCTCAGAATTGTTCCTAATACAATAAGCAAGTGAATCACAGTCATAAATTTGGTGTGTACTATGTATAAAATTCCAGGATAGGTAAATGGCATAGGATGGGTGGGCCTCAAGAAATCCTTGGTCACCACAATTTTAGCCTTTGGCCATACTCCGGAATTTGGAAAGCTGTGACTTTACCTTGGTGTAAACTTATTATTTGAATTTTAAACTGTCTCCTGGAAAACAAACATGTCAATGATATAGAAATGGAAAACTTTTTTTTTTTGAGGCAGGGTCTCGCTTTTGTAATTCAGGCTGGCTCTCAGCTCACTATGTAGCCCAGGCAAGTCTCGAACTCAGCAGTCTCAAACTCAGCAATCCTCCTGTCTCTGCCTCCCGAGTGCTGGGATTACAGGTGTGAACCACCACACCCAGCAGAAAACTCTTATTTTTGCAATTATCTAGATTACATCCATACCTTTGAGCTGAGTATAGAGACGTTTGCAGTCATGGCTCTTTGGGATGATGAGGCAGGAGAAGGAACTATTCAAGGCCTTCCTGGGCAGCTGAGCAATTTAGCTGGACCCTGTCTTAAAATAAAATTTAAAAAAATTAATATGAGATGTAGTTTAATGTGAAGGCCATTCATTCCTCACTGTCAAAACCAATAACAATAAAAATTTTGTTGGGGGATAGCTCATCATAATTTCTTCTTCAAAATATTATTCCAGCTGACAAAATTTTAGAAGAAATCCCCTTATTTGTATGTAAAATGCTTTAATTAAGGTTTTTAAGTAAATAATCATATGGATGAAACATTTGAAATTGGTAATTTGCCTCCTGGGTCTCAGCAACTTCATTAGCTACAGGCCTGCTATGAACCAATGCTTTCTAGAGTGCAAATTCTACATCACGGGGGAAGAGAGGGGAAGGAAAGAAGGGAAAGAAAAACAAGAGATAGGAAGGAAAAAATGGAAACAAGGCTTTTGTAAAGAGAAAGGGGTGGAGCTAAGGAAGAGAGGGCAAGAGAATGGAAAAAACCAAGTAAGATACATCATGTATAGAGACAAATTCCCAGTGATATGTGTGGTAAACATGTACATGTATCATGCAGGTTTTGGGAAATGTTTCTTAGAAGTGCAGTCATTCTAAAGTAATGAAATATCTTTAAGTCATAGCTACCTGATATACTCAAAATAATGTTTACTATACGATCACTGTCTATTTGCAAACAATGGGTTCTCTTAAACAATGTAAACATTTTCATATTAATAATTTTGTTTGTTTTTTTGTTTTTGAGACAGGGTCTCACTTTTGTAGTTCAGGCTGGCCCTGAGCTCACTATGTAGTCCAGGCAAGCCTTGAACTCAGCAATCCTCCTGTCTCTGCCTCCCGAGTGCTGGGATGACAGGCGTGAGCCACCACATCCGGCAATATTTTCATATTATATCTACTGATGACTGAAAATATCCCACGATCAAATAATTACTTTGACAAAAATAGGGTTGTAAATGTTAACAGAATTTTATTTCAAAAGAAATATTAAAACTCAAAATGAGTTAGTATTACAAATTGATACAGTTTTTAGGCATAATTATGGATTTAAATTATAGCTGCTGACTCCTTGAAATATAATATGAAAATTTTTGTACATCTTTGACCTTTAATCTCTCTGTATGATACACTTATTTTTAATTAAACTGTGGTTTGGAGGTCATTCCAAGACCATGTGAAACATTATTTTGTTGTTCATCTCATAAGTTTCTAATACTTTATCCAATACGTATCTTGACAGCAAACATAAGATTTGTCAATCAAAGTCAGGCAGAGTACTTATCTGCATAAAAATTTTGAAACCTTCACATCCCCCCATCACAGCGAAAACTAGCTGTCATGCATGTGCTCCGTGGGGTTTTGCACTCCAGAGGTTAAGCACTGGACTCATGAGCTTTACAGTTAAAATAGGTCAGTTTATGAGTATATGTATTCTCCTGGCTCTCAGGAAAATGAATGAGATTTTATGTTTGTAAAGTGAAGAAACCTCTTCTGAGGGTACGTAGAGACAAACTCTGCACTCATTATCATTTGGAATACAAACAAGTGGATTGAGAGGGATAAACTTAAAAACCTTTAAAGATAAATAATACTCTTTAACTTGCAAGTTATGCATCCCTTAATTCTGGTTTCAAATTTTTCCACTTATGAGGATCAGGAAATCCACTTATAAGGACAGAAAATATTCATGTAGCATTCCTTCTACACTGGTTTTAGGCATGAGAGTAAAATGGATTTAAGTTAACTATTCAAGAATGTAAAACCAGAAAAATAGATAAAAAATATAAGAAGCATTCATGTTTGACACTGCTCATCAGACTGTGGAGAATCCTGCTCCAAAGCATGTGTCACAGCCATCAGTGAGATTCTTGGCCCATGTGTATGCGTGATTTATATTTCAGAAATGGGGAAGCTACAGAGGGCCAAACACGACACCTCCACTGGTGAACTAAAGAACAGAATTGAGATGCCTCAGGCAGCTGTAATTTGGTGGCGCGGAATTCTAATCCCAGCACTAGGAAAAACTTAGGAGGTTGTCAAATTCATGTCCACTGTACACAGCATAGTGAGACTCTGTTGGAGACAGAAAGAGAGAGGCAGACAGAGAGAGAGAGACAGAGAGAGACAGAGACAGAGACAGGGAGACAGGGAAAGAGATAGAGAAAGAGAGAGGCAGAGAGAAAGAGAGAGAAAGAGAGACAGAGACAGGGAGACAGGGAAAGAGATAGAGAAAGAGAGAGGCAGAGAGAGAAAGAGAGACAGAGACAGGGAGACAGGGAAAGAGATAGAGAAAGAGAGACAGAGAGAAAGAGAGAAAGAGAGACAGAGACAGGGAGACAGGGAGACAGGGAAAGAGATAGAGAAAGAGAGAGACAGACAGAAAAACACAGAGAGCCTATGTGTGTTAGTTTGGTATGCAGCTCACTGTGTTCAATTCTTAGTATGACCAAATAAATAGATTAAAAAAATAAACAAATAGTTCTGCCTCTTATTGACAAAAAGGTCACAAGGCACTGCTGCATTCTAAGATTCTCATCTATAAAACTGGAATCATGTTTTCAGAATCAATGTTCATTAAACAAGAAATATAGTCTTGATCTATAGCAAGAGTAATAAATAATTAATGAAGAAATCAGATTTGGAAAGAACAATCAACCACTGCTAAGAATTTGCTCTACTCATTTCGATTTAGTTTAGTGTATGGTGAGAGGTATAGGTCTAGATTACTAGGGATATAAACATCAGTCCACATTACAACTCACCAGGGACAAAGATGTTCTGTGATTTTTAAAGTCTAAAATAAAGTATCACTCAGCTGTAAAGAATGATAAATTAGAGACATTTACACTTACATGGCTGTACCTTGAGGCCATAATCATAAGTAAAACAAATAGAACACAGGTGTGTAAATATCATATTGTCTTTCTAGTGTGAGAAGCTGAAGGTGTAAATGAGGTCTAGAATGTAGGAAAGGTATTGTGGCATAGGAAGAAAATATTCAAAGGGAAAGTGGAAATGGGGCAGAGACAGAGGAAAATAAAGAAAAAATTTTGATGTTAAAAAAATGGAAACAAAGCTTATGTATATAAGAGAGGAATGTTATAGGGAGGACAGGGGAATGGGGAAAATGAGAATCAAGATATATCAAGGCACAAATTCTCCATGATGAATGCGATCATAATACCCACTTAAAATGTACCAATAAACTCAATAATGTCTCCAAGAGTTTTATTTAACTTGTTTTGCAGCAGGTTTAGAGTTTCTGTTGTAATACTTAGGGCTCTAATCCACTTAGATTTTAGTTTAGTTCACAGTGAAAGAGATGAATCTAGCTTCAGTCTTTGGCAGGTTGAAGCCAAGTTTTTCCAACACCATTTGTTAAAGAGGCTGTCTTTCCTTCATTGAGGATGTTTGGCTCCTTTGTCAAAGATGAGGAGGCTTAGTGTATCTGGAGTTGTTTCTGGATCTTCTAGTCTATTCCCCTGATCCTCAGGTCTGTTTGTTTGCCAGTACCATGACATTTTTATCATGGTAGCTTTGTAGTACAGTTTCAAAATGGGAATACTGATACCCCTGGCCATGTCCTTGTTTCCTAGAATTGCTTTAGCTATTCTAGGTCTCTTGGGGTTCCAGATAAATTTTTGGATGACTTTCTATAGATCTGTGAAATAGGCTGTTGGGATTGCATTGAATCTATATAGTAGTTTTGGGAGTAAAACAATTTTCATAATGTTGGTTCTTCCTATCCAAGAACAAGGGATGTCTTTCTATTTTCTGATAACCTCTTCAATCTCCTTTTTCAGAGTGTTGTAGTTTTTGGAGTAGAGCTTCTTTATCTCATTGGTTTGATTGACTCCTAGATATTTCATTTTTTTGGGTACTATTGTAAAAGGAACTGAGTCCCCAATTTCTTTCTCTATCAATCTGTTATTTGAGTACAAAAATGTGATTCAATATTTGAGCATTGACTTTTTATCAACCAACAATACGGGACTAAATCTTTGCCAATAGTTCCTCAGACAAAGGGCTACTATCTAGAATATATAAAGAGCTTAAATCAGTCCCCCCAAATTTAAAGAATCAATTCAACAATGGGCATCTGAGATGAATAGACACATTTCAGAGGAAGATGTAAAAGCAGCTGGGAAGTATATGAAGAAATCTTCAACGTCACTGGCCATTTGAGAGATGCAGATGAAAACAACAGTGAAATTTCATCTCACTCCACAAATAGCTTCTATTTCAAAATTAGCCAGTAACAAATGCTGGCAAGGTTGTGGAGAAAAAGGAACCCTTTTCCACTGTTGGTGGGAATGTAGAGAGGTACAACCATTATGGAGGTGAGTGTGGAGATTCCTCAAAAAACTAGGATTAGAAGTTCCATTTGACCCTGCTCTTCCCCTTCCTGGGATATACACAAAAGAATTGCAAGATTTATAGCACAGTGACATATGTGCATCCACGTTTATAGTAGCTCAGTTTGTGATAGCTAAATTTTGGAAACAACCCAAATGCCCATCAACTCTAGACTGGATAAAGATTTTAAAAATAAATAAGTAAAATGGAGTATTACTCTGTCATAAAGAATGACGAGATTGAATCATATAAGGGTATTGTGGACTAATAGTTGAATTTCCTACCTTGCACAGTACTAGAGCCAATAAACCAAATTTACAGATTCTATATTTCAGTATACATAGGAAATTTAAATAATTAAAAATATACATGATTCGTAAAACCAACTAAAGAAATAAAATACTAGAAACAACTTTAACAGGTTATTTCAACAACAGTATAAAAATCAATACATTTCTAAAGGAACTCTCCTCCACTGTTGGTGGGATTTTAGACTGATACAGCCTCTGTGGAGATCAGTGTGGAGATTCTCCAGAAAACTAGAATTAGAGGTCCCATTTGACCCTACTATTCCCCTGCTAGGAATATACTCGAATTAAAAGATTCATATTGTAAACACACATGTACACCCCTGTTCATAGCAGCTCAGTTTGTGATAGTCCAACCTTGGAAACAACCCAGATGTCCATCAGATGGAGACTGGATAAAGAAGATGTGCTTTTTTAATAAAATGGATTATTACTCTGCCACAAAAATGACAGGTTTCATTCATTTATGTGCAAATGGATACACGTTGAGGACACACTAATAAGTGAAATAAATAGATCACACATATGTAAATACTGTATCCTTTCTCTGATATGAGAACCTGTAGATGTAAATGAGTTCTAGAAGGTATGATAGATTTTATAAAACAGAAAATATTCAAAGGGAATGTGGTGGGAAACATAATGAGGGAAAAGAATACATATGATTTGGAAAGAAAAAGAAATAGCATGTATATAAGGTGTTTGGGGGGTTGTGGGTGTGTAAGGATATGGGTAAAAATGATAATTAACTTGTGTTATTTCAGGTGCAAATTCCCCCAGTGTTGAGTGTGATTGTGTACTGTGTATAAAATGTATCAATAAATAATTCAATTTCAAAATCAATATATTTCTGAATATAAACTAAAAATGCAAATATAAAAGTAAAAATATACCATGTTCATCAATTAAAAGACTTGGTTTTCAAATCAATGAATTCAATAGTTACATATGAGTATATATGATGAATATGTATTATCACAAAACTTTTTAGAAACAAGTGAATATACATACATATATCAAGTGTAAATTCAGATTTTAAAAAGTTATCTGTGTCCTACGCGCTATAATGGGCAATGTTTTTTTTTCTTCTGCTTAATTTTACTTTCATATCCTTCTCTATCTACTATCTCATCTGCCATGAAGTATGTTTTTCTTTCTCTAACTTACAGGGGTCTACATAAAAAATTTAAAGTTACCCATACACATTTCCAGAGCAATGTCCTTTTTCTTATGTCATAGACAGACCTCAGAAAATTTTATAATTAGTGAATATTCTACTGCTAACATAATTAGTAGATGAAATTTTAAATTTTAGTAGCCATGAGCTCAATAGGAAATCCTTAATAATATTATAAAAAGGAAGATCCGGGCTGGGGATTTAGCTCAAGTGGTACTACACCAACTTTGTATGCACAAGGGCCCAGGTTTGATCCCCGGACCGAAAAAAAGAAGAAGAAAAAAAAGGAAGAATAATAGTTTATTAGATTGATCTTAATTTTAATTTTAGATTTTTGTTTTGCTATGTTGTATTGACAAAAATCTTCATTTTCTGGGTAATTTAAAAATTAGGATTGATCTTACTAAAAATAATACTAAAATAATACTAAGAAATTCTTTGTTCTTTATAAAAATCAAGTCAGAATGAATAAAAAAATTGATTTGCTATTGGAAAACTTTCCATATTACAATATTCTATGGGTATTCTTTTGCTTTCATTTGATTTATAATTAATTATATAAAATTATATGCTGTAGTATATATAGACATTACAAAGAAGTTTACTCTAATGAATAACACTGTTATAAATATTTCTATAGCTAACTTGTAGATTTTCACAATTTTTGTAATACATTTCTAAAGCTGATTGCGTGTCAATAGTTTTCTTTTTCAAAGACATTTTATCTTGACGTATATATCTAGCATTAAGTAGAGGTATTAATTTCAAGAAGGCGCTTGAGAGTTCTGATGTAATAAATATGAATACATTCTAGTTAAAAAGCGTTTCTACAATAAAACAAATCTCTTCATGGTATGTGTGTGTGTGTGTGTGTGCAGATTATTTTCATACAAGTAAAAGCTCAATGTTTAAAATATAAACTGGACCAAAGTAAAAACATTTTAAGATCCTCTCATAAAAATTGAATGCATTTTGATGAATTAAGACATATGCTGTGACTATCTTATCTAAACAATAACATTTTGAACAATATAAATCATAATTTTATTCTGTGACCAGAAAGTAAACATAAAATAAAACACTACATTGAAAAACATTCTGTAGAAAAGCCCCAATCAAAAATAATGTAAACCTAAAGAAGTTCTAAATTTGCTTTTGCACATATAAAGATTACAATCATATATGACTAAATATTTAGAAGAATAAAGTGAAACTAGTTAAAATTTGTAAAATAAGAAAGGATATACTACCATCTAGTGGTTCATTTTATTGCTCAAGGGTAGTACTTTTTACCTTTTAGATTAATAATTAAATTTAGGGAAAGGGAAGAGTACATTACAGTTTATTCAAAGTGCATAAATTATTATTAAAATCTATTTCATTTATCAGAAATGACACTTAAACTCCCAGCCTTATTGCTTGAAACTTATAAATTTGAACATTGCTGTAGCAAGAATATGGATGTTGGAATTTTAGATAGAACAACTTTATCTCACCATATTAACAATCAAGAAGAAAATAAATACTTTTGTGAAAATATAGTGTTTAGGTTTTGGAGAATACTACATTTAAAATTCTATGTTTAGATCATCTATTACTTAGAATAAATTACTAAATGTATTTTTTCATATTATATGTTATAGAGTATTGGAAATAACTAGGGATAGCAATGGTGAAAACTGGTATATCAATAATAATGAGTAATGAAATTGAGTGGTTAAATAAAATGAATGTGTTAAAATATTTTGAAGTTCATTAAGAGTTCATTGTTTGAAAATAATTATAACCCAGAGAATAGCATCCTAGCCATAGGAAAACATGCAAGCTTCAAAGAGGCTTACAAGGGTTCAGTTCTTACTAAGGGAGGGGGGCACGTAAGAGCGACCCTGCTATTCCCCTGCTAGGAATATACTCAAAGGAATTAGAAGATTCATATTGTAAAGACATATGTACGCCCATGTTCAGAGCAGCTCAGTTTGTGATAGCTCAGTCTTGGAAACAACCCAGATGCCCATCAGCTGGAGACTGGATAAGGAAAATGTGGGTTTTTAATAAAATGGAGTATTAGTCTGCCATAAAGAGTGACAAGTTTCATTCATTTATGTGCAAATGGGTACACCTTGAGGACACACTAATGAGTGAAATAAATAGATCACAGATACACAAATACCGTACCTTTTCTCTGGTATGAGAACCTGTAGGTGTAAATGAGTTCAGGAATGTTTGATAGATTTTGTAAAATAGGAAATATTCAAAGGGAATGTGGTGGGGAAAAGTAATGAGGGGAAAGAATAAATATGATTTGGAATGAAATAGTACGCATATAAGGGTTGGGGGGTTTTGGGTGAGTAGGGATATGGGTAAAATGAGAATAACTTGTGTCATATATTGGTACAAATTCCCCAATGTTGAGTGTGATTGTGAACTGTACATAAAGTGTTGCTCAGTGTCAGGAATCCTTAGTTATACAGTGTCACCCAACACTTACCAGAAACTTTAGAATGAAAACTATGACAATACTAATTGAAAGATAAATTCTCAAGCAATCGGAATCCCTATCCATCACCAGTGGGAGTATAAACTGTCAGCACTTTGAAAAACTGCTCCATAGTATCTACTTAAATCAATACTATCATATCTACAAGATAATTCTTTTTTTTTTTTTTGGTACTGGAGATTGAACTGAGACTCTTATTCCTTCAAGGTAGGTGCAGTAGCACTTAAGCTAAATCCTCGCCCCTACATGAGAAATTTGACTTCTAGGATTGTTTTCAACACAAAGGCAAATGTGTGTGCTCTCCATGACACATTTATCACACGTGTGAAGCAGCACTATTCACATGATTGTAAAAAGATTTACATTCAAGCAATCTTCTCATTCTCCCATAACTAAATGGCTCATTACATTGCTACATTTATGGAAGAAAATACTAAATAACAATGTGAATGTGTAATATATATTATTGTACAATGGTGAGAACGAACATCATAGAATTGTTATTGACAAAATAAACGGCAAAATATATATAAGAATGTAATTCATTTACATGGATTTCAATGAAAGAAAGAGTAACCTCATATCATGGGGTGGCAGTGACAGAAATGGAGTGATTCATGCATTCCTGAGGCTCTGCGAATACTAATATTCTTCCTCTTGATCTGAGTATCCATCACCTGGTATTTATTGACCTACCCAGAATGCGTGCAGCTGTACAAACTACTTCATGAAAAGTTTTTGCTATGGACATTTCACTTCAATAATTTCATTATTTACAATTAATAGAAATAATTGAAAATTGGATCTTTGCGATCATTCAATAATACATTTTAGCATAAATCTCTTTTTAATAAAGTGCCCATTTTATAAAACAGATTGTGGATTAGCTTTCCTTAATATTTTTTTATATGATTCATTCCTGTTTTATATTTCACACATATTCTTTTGCCCTGGTACCTTTATTTTAAAATGTAATTTGTGATTCTTACAGATTCATCTCTGTTTTGTAATACCATATTTAGAGAAATAGGATCCCCTGAATATGAATCCGAGCTACAGTGCATTAGAGACTCCTAGAATTCAAATTTCCAATGCACGTTAATTTAGTTTCACAAATCTGTAATTGTAAACGTATGAAGGAAAGGGAAACTTAAAATGTTATAATTATACTAAATGCACTTCCTTTACTTTTTAGTAGCAGAGCAGAAAGAACTAACATTACAATATTAGCACCACTGGCGAAAACATTCTACCGAAATTGCATTTTTTGAGTGGCTGAAGATCTAAGCTTTGCAGTATCCTGGTGAAGACACCTCTGTGTTGTACCTCAGCTCAGGGGACCCTGTCTTCCTGCCCCTCGCATGAAGCTCCTAAGCAATCTCCCCGGTAGGGGAGATACAAGGAGAGTACGTTTTACTTTATAATGGATAAATATTTTTATTGAATGAAACCAAAATTTCCTTTTTAAAAAATTTTGTCTTTATATATAACTGTGATTAACCTTGTAGTTTTATGATGATTCCACTGTTGTACATGAAGACCTTGACTGAAGAAACATAACCGTGGGGTAAGACTGGAAATAGGACCCTAACACTATTACAGTCCACGAGGTTGCTAGCAGCTGTTTCTTAGGAAGGTCCAAAAATGTCTCTACCCTTTAACTCTGCCAGTGTGTGACATGCACTGACAATTCCTCAGCCAAGTTTTTCAACAAAATTGATGCTTCTTTGAAAGAAAAAAATCCACGAAGTTTACCACCACTTTTTTGGAGGCTTGGAAGAAGTCATCAGAGAAGCGATGTCAGCCACATCTCAAGTACATTTGTATGAACTTTACTGCAAAACATGACTCACTTTTCTACTGACGGTTTCTATGTTACATGGAATGATTAAGAGATATCATAATTTCACTCTTTTTAATTCTCCATTATCAATTTTAGCCAGAACTTCTAATGTAAGTACTAAAATACAAAAGGAGAGCTTTATACTTTTTTATCTTTATATTAGGGGAAAAATTAGAAACACTGTCCATTCTATGTCTTTACTCACATGGGCACACACACACACTCACACACTTATGAAAAGACCATATGCTTATCACTATGACCTCTGAGACCTAAGTATAATCTTGGTGTTCTTTATTCTGTGCTAGCTGGAGATATGCTAATTTGAGTATATCATTATTATACACTAACCTGTTATACATGATTTAGAAAGGTGTATTTCTATACCAGTCAGAGCCATTTTCAACAATACTGATTTAGTGAAAATACACATCAAAGTACAGGAAAAAAAAGTTACTTTCTTTTTCCCATCAATTACAGAATGACCCAGTTCTAACTAGTGCCTGTGTATGATTCCGAACTGCATTTAATCCTTTTTTTTCATTTCTAGTCAAAAAATAAACCTTTAAAGGTCTAGTTTGAACAGAGAGATAATTAGCAATGATACAGGTGAAGGAACAGAAGGCTTGTAAGAGGAATTGTCAGAGAACCTTATTCCATTCTCAGTATTTGTTACAACCAACTACAAACTTAACATTATAGAACTCTGAAAAGGACCTGGGAAAATCAATGCCTCCTAAAGGACCCTTACTAATCCAAAGTCACTTAAAGCCTGATAGACAGATACCATGTCTAACTGGAATCGTGTGACATTAAAATAACATTTTCTCAATGTCAAGTGATTACTTGAGGTTATCTTGGCTGTGCTCCAAGAATCTCCCATTAGAAGTTCTTCTCCATAGAGCATCTCGAGATGGCAAACCTTTGCTAAATCAAAGGGCAGAGAGACGGAGGGGAGTCACAGAAGGGGAGCCCTGCTCTCGAGGGCCCAACTGGACCGTCACATTCACAGAAGCTGCTGTGACTTGACCCGTAGCTCCCTGTCTATCTGTATAGACCCCGTGTCTTTCCAGCATGATGCCAATGGAAAAGAAATGATCATCTCGGATATATCCCAAAGCCTGAAAGTCTTCTAACATGATCTAAGCTACTGTCACATGCTTGTGGCGGCACGTGTTTGAATCTGTCACTCGCAAGCAAATGAGTGTCTAGTTACCACACTGAGGAAGAAGAGATTCGCAGAATCAGTCTCTATAGATACCTGATACCTGTGGCTGAATTGATTCAATTCTGCAAGAAGAATCTGGAAGAACAGTCCTAACCATGTGAGGGAGGCTTCATCACCTCTTCATCTTTTCAATCTTAGCAATGAGGTCAAACCACTAATGTGCACACATGCACATACACACACACACACACATGTACACACACATTCACACATAGGTGAGGGAAGGACTGGATACTATTTCTGTTTTATTCTTCTGTCAAGGAGGAAAAATTCCAATAATATGTATTAAATTCCATTTTTTAAAGACAGGACCTAATTCCAAGCCCATGTCTTGCAAAATAAGTAAAAATTTTAATCAAAAAATGAGATTATCCTCAGGCCTTTACATGCTTCTCTGTGTGGTATGTATATGGGACCTTCTGGGTCTAAAAAACCCAAGGCTTAAAATTGGAAGGAATGGAAAACTCTTCCAGTTATACACCCAGAAAAACACATCACAGGGGACTTTCTACATTTTTTTTTTTCAGAACACTGAAAATGAGCACTGATTCATGGTAGGAAATTGTTACATGGCTTTGTACTCTGAATCTAACATTGTAAGCACTGGCTCATATGGCCAAATCTACCTCTATGCTTGTTTTGCAAATAAAGTTTATTTGAAAATATCTAGTTGTTTACCAATGGTCTGTGGTTAGTTTTGTATTTTGGTACCAGAACTGAATAAACATGACAGAATAATTATGACCAATGTAGCCTTGAGTATTTGCCATCCAGCAAGTGAAGAGTAGTTCAGGTAAAGCATGCACTCTGGATTCAGGTGAAAATTCTACTTTTCTTACCAGCTATAGATGGTCTTTATATATATAAACTTAATAGAATGTTACTCTTTCTATTAGCTTAATATCTGAATGTTTAATTATTCCACAGGATCTCAATGACATATGATGATATTTTATAAATTTTTCTGGCCTTGTGAAACTTCTGGGGAAATGCAAATTTACAGTGGAATAATCTGACTTTGTGTTTTTGTTAAATATCATTATTTTTTCATCAAAACACCATTGAACATTTCGAGAACATTGAGAGGGCCAGAGAAGACCATTTACAAAGAACCACTAAATAAATTTTCTTAATATTCAGTATAATAATTATAATTATGCCCACTCAGATTCAGTAGCTAAATCCACCAGATTAGCATTTGTCAACCTACAACATTCCTTCCTCCACTGAGTGCACAGCATCATTTCATGATGTCTTCTTGAGATCATATTATCAAAAGTGCTCATTTCACCAAAACCTCAGAACCACACAAGTCTCTCAGTCAGAGAAACACAGGACTCTACATGTGACATACCATCTGTGTGTGTCTGTCGGCATTTATACTTGGGTGTGTAAAAGCAAAGATATCCCTGTTTCCAAATTCCATTAACTTCCATGGCCATTACCTACTTGGTTTCTCAGCAGTACTGTACGTCTATGCAGAGCAGTTAACTATCACCCAGTTGCCAGCCTTTCAGTTTCTAAAATCTGTTCCCTTAATATATCCAAATACCTATGCAATCTAGTGACATCCATCAAATCGAGCTCCGCCCACTCTGCATCACACTCCCCTCCTTTCCAAATTGACATAACTGTTCCACCCGTTCATACACCCACTCATACATATATGTGATACACAGATGTAGCTGAAACCTTCCCTTCCTAAGTAAAGGAAAATTTCACTTGCTTGTGTGCATGCCTTATAAGAGACTGTAAAATATAGTTTTGAAAATGTTCTTTTCTCTCATCATCTAACCTGCTGTCTTGCGCTAAGTCCTAATATAACCCACATTGTCTCCTAGCCAAGAACTACACACATCGCGCCCCACCTGTGGTCAGTGTTTTCCTTGTGTCCCATTCGCATTCACTTGACTCTCAAGGGGCCCTGAAGCATGTGTGTGAGGACGAGGAATCAGCTGTGACATCTGTCACCTTGGAAGGGACTGATTAAGTTGCCACAAGTTCCGGCAGATGTCCTGCCCAATTCCTAGATAATTAGCTGGATAAATTGGGACCTAATGAGTTACATTCAGAATGATGTTTTTTTCCTCCCAATATCCTATCACATTATTTTGTATCCACTTATTTTAGCGCTGAAGGTGTGTTTAGTACAAATGTGATATATACCAATTCAGGTACTTCCCATGACCAACTAAAGTTTAAGAATTGAAATCTAATGTCTATAATAACAATTAAAATTTTATTCTATATGTTCTATCCACCAAGTGTTCGAACAATATTGTTGTGTTCTCTACAATTTTGTAATAAATTAGTTGCCATTAAATAATTCTTTACACTAGAAATACAACCCCGTGTTCACACAACTTAGAGCTACTCGGATCTGCAAGTTTAACAGGTAGATCTGGGAACTGTTAAAGTTCCTCAGCAGATAATCCAAAACATACTTGTGAAATGCAAACTAGGGCACAAAATAAAGCTAATATCAGAAAACTTGTCAATCTCATTCCTTCTCTAACCAAAACATGAGATTGTTACTTTCACATGCAAAATGCCATCCTATCAATAAACTGAGATCATGCCAGGAAGAACTAAGTTCCTCTGTAGTTCAATATAAAATGACAGTTAACCACTAAAAACGTCATTTAAGCAACTTTTTTTTAAAGTGAGACTTAAATTCATTAGATTATTCTGCTTGTCTTTACAATTAGTTATTTGCCTCCATCTCACAGATTATGGCAGCTGAAAAAATGTGTCTTGAAATCTCTGGTTAGCGATGCAGTGATAGAGTTAATGTGTGCTTAGGGAGTAGAGCTGATTTATCACCTTTCCAAACTACTTTCTGAATCGGTTCCATTTCAGGGCAACCTTTAGTGGAAGAATATGCAGTCAAAGATAATAATCCCTGAAAATTACGGTTAGAAAGTTTGCGGTATCAAAAATTCATACGTCTAAGCTCTTGCCCTGAGTATGATGGTATTTAGAGGTGGTACCTTAGGAGGTCACAGCTTACTATGAAGTTTTAAGGGTGATAGCAGACGATAAGTGTGTGGTCCTCACAAGAAGAGGAGAGAGCATAGCTCCTCTTCTGCAATGTAGGACACAGAGAAAATGCTCTGTAAGGCCAGTTGAAAGCTCTCCAGAATCAGTCAGAATTTTGATCCTGGAATCCCCAGTAGACAGAGCAGTGAGAAAATACTATACCTTGTTTACCAACTCTGCCA
>PVIC010017167.1:0-33071 GCA_004025085.1 Thryonomys swinderianus | reverse complement strand
GCCCACCAACAATCAATCAGCAATCAGCACCACATACCACAGTGCCGGGCATGGTGGCTCGCTTCTGTCATCTCAGCACTCAGGAGGCAGAGACAGGAGGACTGCTGAGTTCGAGGCTTGCCTGGGCTACATAGTGAGCTCAGGGCCAGCCTGAACTACAAAGTGAGACCCTGTCTCAAATAGATAGATAGATAGATTATAGATAGATAGATAGATAGATAGATAGATAGATAGATAGATAGATAGATAGATAGATACATACATACATACATACATACATACATACATACATACATACATACATAAAAATAAAAAGATAAAAAGAATTGACAAACCAAAGCCAAAGTAACCAATAGAAAGAGAAGACACAAATTAAAATTTTTTCAGGTGAAAATAGAGATATTATACAAATATCAATGAAATCCACAAAATAGCTAGAGAATATTTTGAAAATTATGTCAGTAAAATGGAAAGTCTAAAATAAATTGACAAATCTCCAGATATGTATGAACTACCAAAATTGAACAGTAAAGATGTTTAATATCTAGGCAGATCAATAACAAGAACTGAGATTGAAAATAATGAAGTTTCCTAACAAAGAAAAACTCAGAACGAGAGAAATTAACAATTAAATTGTACTAGACTTCATAGAACTATTACCAATGCTCCTTGGACTATATTGACAGATAACTGGACAAAGGAAACATGTTATTTATATACAGTGAAGAACTATCCTGACATAAAGAAGGATCAGCTTGAGTTATTTATAGGTAAACAGATGTACCTTGAGACCATGCTTTCTCTTATACAAGAAACTCAAAATATAAATAAAGAGAAAAACAAAAGATTGACAATGGTAATAGGGAGATAGAACACTGCAAAAAGAAGGAGACCAGGAGATGGAGGGACAGGTGGAGGCAGGGAAAGAAAAGGAGATAAATAACAGAATTAAGATGTGTTATCCACTTGTACCAACTCCCCATGGGGAGTGTCATCATTATGTACTGAAAACATGGAGTGATTTTTAAAACCCCTTCAAAACTGATTCTGTGAAACCACTTCATCCTGCTTCCAAAATCTGATAAGGACACAGCAAAATAAGAAGACTATAAAATAACACCATCAATGAACATAGATGCAAAAATCTTCAATAAAGTGCTTGCAAATCAAATTTTTAAAAATCATGTACTATGATTAAGTTGGTTTCATTCCAGGGAGTCACAGTCAGTTCAGTACATCAAATGAGTAAATGTAATAACACTACATAGACAAAAATCAAAGCATCACATGCTAATTTCAAAAAATGCAGAAAAAGACTTTCATAAAATTCAACACGCCTTGATGACAAAAAGTCTAAATAAAGCAGATATAGAAAGGTCATCAATATGATAATTCCATAACCAATATCATACTTAAAGGACAAAAACTGGAAGTATTGCCTTTAAAAATCAGGAAAGAGACACAGATAAACACTCTCTCTACTCTTATTCAGTACAGTACTAGAAACTGTAGCTAGAGCAATCAGGTAAGAGGAAAAAAATGCAAAACGGATAAAAACACCAAAGGGGAGAGTAAAATCATCTTGTTTGCATGCGCTACGGTTTGTGACTAAAAAGTTCCCAAAATGCTCCTGCCCTGAAAGCTTGCTGTCTAGCCCAGCAATACTCAGAAGAGGGTCTTTTGGTTCAAGCGGGCTCTAACATCATCAGTGAGCTAATCCCAGGGGTGTTAATGGAGGTGGTCCAAACTTTTGGAAATGCACCTAGTTTGCAGAATTGGGTCACTGGGGACGTGTCCTGAAAAGCCAGATCTTATTTCCAGCCTCCCTCTTCCTCTTGGCTGCTTTCCTCTGTTTCGCCTTCCCAGATGCCAGGAAGTAAGCAACTTTCCTTCACTATGCCTTTCAGCCATGATGCACTGCCTCATCACAGACCAAGAAACAAAAGATCCAAGTAACCACGGAGGGAAACTCCAAGACCATGATCTAAAATGCAAAAAGCATTTCCTAGTCAAGTTGATTTATCTCAGGTATCTTGTCCCAGCAGCAGCAAGTAGACAATACAACAGATGATTCTATACAGAACAAAACCTAAGAAGTCCACTAAAAGTGTCTTCAAACTGATAAATCAGCAAAGTAGCAGGATATAAAGCCAATATACAGAATACAGTAGCTTTTCTATACACTAACAATGAACTCATTTAGGAAGATAATCTCGTTCACAATAGCCTCAAATAATACCTAGGAATAAACTTAGCCAAGGGCCTGAAACATATTCAAAATGAAAATTATAAACCACTGATAAAAGAAATTAAAGAGGAATTACAAAACAGAAACCTCCCATGTTTATGGATTAGGAGAATTACTATTGTTAAAATAGCCATACCACTGAAAGCGATCTACAGATTCAATGCAAGCCACATCAAAGTACCATACATTCTTCACAGAACTTGAAAAAACTCCTAAAATTCCTAAGGAAACACAAAAGAACCTGAAAACCCAAAGTGATCCTGAACAAGAAAGCCAGAGGCATCATAATATCTGACTTTAAAATATACTGTAAGTTCACTGTAACCAAATAGCATAGTATTGGCATAGGAATAGACAGATAGATCCAAGGGATATAATACAGGACCCAGGAATAAACCTACATATCAACAGCCATATGATTGTTTCTCAACAAAGGAATCAAAGCGAAATGTTGTAAGAAAAACAGCTTCTTCAACAAATGATGCTGGAAAAACTGAACATCTAGGGGCCTGGAGATTTAGCTCAGTGGTTCCGGCACCTGCCTCGCAAGTGCAAGGTCCTGAGTTCGATCCCCGGTAACCACATACAATGCTGGGTGTGGTGATTCACACCCACCAGCAATCAATACCACATACCACAATGCAGGGCATGGTGGCTCACGCCTGTAATCCCAGCACTCGGGAGGCAGAGACAGGAGGACTGCTGAGTTCGAGGCTTGCCTGGGCTCCATAGTGAGCTCAGGGCCAGCCTGAACTACAAAGCAAGACCCTGTCTCAAAAAAAAAAAAAAAAAAAACCTGAACATCTATCTGTAAATGACTGAAACTATTCATTTTAAATTTCACACTCTTACCCTGTATAAAAACCAATCCAAAATAGATAAAAGGCCTAAATGTAATGTTTAAAACTTTGAAACTACTAGAGGAAAACATAAAAGAATGACGCTTAAATATTGGCAAAGGCAACAATTTAATAGCTAAGGAAATAAAAGCAAAAACTGACAAATAGCATTAAATCAAATTAAAAAGCATCTATACAACAAATAAGATGATCAGCAGAGTGAAGGTACAACCTATAGAAGAGGAACAACTCTTGACCAGCTATTCATCTGACATGGGATTAATATCCATAGTCATATAAAGAACTCAAAATTTAATGCCAAAAGAACAAGGAAGCCAATCAACAAATGAATAGATGAGCTGAATAGACATTTCTCAAAAAGGAAATACAAAATGGCCAACAAATATATGAAAGAACATTAAATTTCATTAGGTATCAGGGAAATGCAAATTAAGCTATACTGAGATTTGATCTAACTCTAATCAGGATGGCTATTAACAAGAAAACAAAAGAGAACAAATGCTGGTAGGATGTGGGGAAAGAGGAACCCTCATAAGTACTGTTGGTGGGAATGTAAACTAGGACAGCCACGATGGAAAACTGTATGGATATGGCTCAAAAACTATCATATGATCCACCTATACCTCTCCTGGATATATACCCAAGTGAACCAAAGTCACATAAGGAATAGATACCTGTATATCCATCTTTATCCTGGCACTATTCAAAATAACCAAGTTATAGAGCAAGCCTAGGTATATATCAACAAAGAACACCAGAAGAATGTATAAATAAAACAACCATAAAGAACAATGGAATGAAAAATGGATGAAATGGGAATGAAAAATGGATGAAACTAGAGGTCGTCACCTTAAGCAAAAGAGCCAGGTGCAGAAAGGACTTGTTGTTTTCCCTCATATGTGGAATGTAGAGTAAATTTTTTAAAAGATGACTTAAAAGTAAAAGAGGTCTGTTAGGGAAGAGGAAGAGGACCAGGGAAAGAGGGGGTAAGAGAAAATAATAAGGAAGTAGATATAATCAAAGCATAACATATCTCTGTATAGGAATGCCACAATGAAATTAATTTTCTATAATTAATATTAATAAGTATGTCTTTAAAAAGAAAAAAACTACACACATACTATTAACCCCTTATATAAGATAAAGTCTGTTTGTATCCAACGGATCTTGGGTGCTTATTAAAATACAAAGTTCCGGGCCGGAGGGTTAGCTCAGTGGTTCCGGCGCCTGCCTCGCAAGCGCAAGGTCCTGAGTTCGATCCCCGGAAACCACATACAATGCTGGGCGTGGAGACTCACGCCCACCAGCAATCAACACCGCATACCACAATGCCGGGCATGGTGGCTCACGCCTGTCATCCCAGCACTTGGGAGGCAGAGACAAGAGGATTGCTGAGTTCGCGGCGGCTTGCCTGGGCACCATAGTGAGCTCAGGGCCAGCCTGAACTACAAAGCGAGACCCTGTCTCCAAAAAGCAAAAAAAAAAAAAAAATACAAAGTTCCAGGCAAAACAAACAAAAAATTCATGTTGGACTCCATAAATGTATATATGAAATTTTTACTTGTCAATTTAGTAAAGATAAGCAAATCCTTAATCCATGTAGTATTTCCTTCACTCTGCTTGTTCTAAAATTATTTTATTTTTAATGTTATTGTTTTAAATGCTAAGCTCACTTATCTCAACCTTTCTCTAAACATTTAAAAATATAAATTTTTCTAAATATCTGTTGAGCTACATTTCATATAATGTGATGCAGCCAGTATTTATTATAGCTCATTTCTCATTTCAAAGTATTGCTTAATTATATTTGCAATTCTTCA
The DNA here is from genome assembly GCA_004025085.1 of Thryonomys swinderianus. Taxonomy (NCBI): domain Eukaryota; kingdom Metazoa; phylum Chordata; class Mammalia; order Rodentia; family Thryonomyidae; genus Thryonomys; species Thryonomys swinderianus. Next base: position 28,143 of record PVIC010017167.1, on the reverse strand, counting down.
ACCTTTGAATTACTTATTTGTTTAAGGAGGCTTTATTTAAAACTCAACGTATACACGTTTTAGTTACCATTTTATTAACCCTTAGTGGCACTGTAATCAGGCTTGCTTTATAGATTAGCAAGTAGTCCTGTTTTGTTTCAATTGTATTCTGCACAGCTATGCTCTACAATTGTTGAATCCAGAACATTGGATGCCTATTTGCTTGAGACTGTTAATTATGATGTCTAAATCATCTTCAAGGTTGTCAGTTTTGTCTGCTAGACATATAAATTACTAAGAATTGAATTTGTCAATTTTTCAATTGTTATCACATTTCTACCCACTTTGCTATACTGCCTGTACAATTAACAGATGCTGTGTGTTAATTGTATATAAAATTTGTCCCATTTTCTTGGTGAAATGAACATTTTTATCTTTACACTGACAAGACTTCTTGTTTCAAATTCTTTTTTCTGATATTAATGTATGTACTATAGAGTTATTTTTATTTAGTTGTCTTATAATATATTAAGAGACAGGAATATAGAGGGATGTTCCAGTCAGGCTCCCTGCTAAGTTTTGAGCAGATATGAATGGGGTAAAAACTGAAACCATGGAAATATCAGGAAAGATTTTTGATACATGGAACAGCATAAATAATGTGATTGGTGTGAGAACATGCAAAACAAGAAGAGCCCAGTGTGGTGAAGACTATTACAAGTGAGATCAGAAAGGACAAGGAGCTCTCGATATTACCTGAGGATGCATGGGCCACAAAAGTACTGAGAATTTATTCAGAATAAGAGGGAAAGTTATTGGATAGTTCTGGGCAAGGAAGACCTGACTTATATTCTAATAATATTAAAATAACTATCAGGTTTTCAAAGAACTATGGGGCTAGAATAAGGCATGAGTCAAAGAAAGCAGCAGAGAAATGATTGGCGAGATTTGAAATCATGCTAATGTGAAATAATGGAGCTTAGTCTACATGGCAGCAGGAGAGGAAGTGTAAAGCTAATTTGAGCTAGATTTTGAAACTTGAGACTGACTGGACTTGCTGATGGATTTATGTGGAGTATTTGAGAAAAAGAAGAAAAAGGAGAACCTGTACACTGAGACAATAAAGGGTAGAGGTTTACATTTACTAAAATGAGGGTGATGGCAAGAAGGCTCGTACCGCCCAAAGTAAATTGAGACTTTGCCTCATACACTGCTAAGTTTAAGGTGTTTGTCAGTTGTGCAAAGTGGAGATGTCTAGTTGGCATTAGAGCTTAGTGAAAAGGAGCAAGAGACCAACATAAGCATGAAAATCATCCGATATAGAGACAGTCTTGTGTATTGTGATGAGAACACCTAGGGAGGGAATAAAGATGGAGAAAAGAAAAGATCTAAGAACGGAGGCCCAGGGCACTCTGGTGTCTGAAAATGAAACAAGGAGGAGAGAAGGGAAGTGAGAGAGAGCCATGCCCTGAAGGCCCAGGGAGAGAGTGATTTAAGAAATGGAAACGGCACTGCATCTGAAGAGAGAAGACAGGTCAAGAGAGACGAGAACTGGGAACGTTTCACTCTCAGGCCAGAAATGTGAGTCACTTCGGGAACTTGAACAAAGTCATTTCAGAAGTGTGGTGAGGGGAGATGCCGCCCTGGCGTTCATTCAAGCGAGAGGAAGGAGAGGAAGGACAGAGAAAATTCAAGGGTTTAATCAGGACCAGAAAAATGAGGACAGTCATATTTTTAAGCAGAGAGATCTAGAGAGGTATATGTTTTGGGTTAAGATAGAAGATATTATAGCAATAGAGTATTATTATACTAATGATAGAAAAATGATTATACATGAAGAAAAATAGCAATGGTGGGAGAAGTGCTTCTATGCCAGAGGTCATTAAAGCTCTTTCATAAGCGGCCAACAGTAAATATTTTGGGCTTTGTGGGCCATACTAGTCAACTCTTCATTGTAAGCTGCTTAGGCCTCCATAGCCATTATGTAAATAAATAAGCATGGCTGTGCTCCAATACCATCGTGTTTTCAAAACTAGGAAGCTGGTTGGACTTGGCAGAGGCTCACCACCCCTTTTCTATTCAATAAACACTTTCTGGCCTGGAATAAAATTCATTGGAACAAAATAGAAAATGTTACATTATATAATAGAGTTAGATAGAACTGAATCTCTATTTCATAATAAGATTCGAGATTGACAAGTTATTGCCCTGCAGGAAGATTCCTGATTTGGACCACTTTACTTTCTACTTAGCTCCATTCTGTTTAACTCTCATCACCAGTCAGTACAAAATGAAGTAGATATGCTTCAAAAAGCAGACACCTGAGGTAGAATATTTTGACAAATTTAAAGATACCAATTAAATGGGCAGCCAGGACTGCAACAGACATTACAGAACAAAATGTACTGCAAAAGATAAATTATACAATTTGCATAGAAATCTATACACAAAATTTCCAAATGTCTCAGTTGACTGTAATTCAACTACACATGATTTAAAGAGGTGTTCTAGTTTACCAAAGAAGACTCAAAATTAACTTACATTGATAAAAATACAATATCTAGAATAAGAAAAAAAAAAGCATCTCACTGCAGAGATTTGCACAGTACTGCAGGTACTACATTTCAGGCGACCTGCCTGGTGAGGGCCCCCTCAGAGCTGAGGGAGGCAGGGTGATAGGAGGTCAGAAAACAATTCTACGTGACAGATAGTTGGATCATCCAAAGGTAATGAATACAGAAAAGAGAATATTTTAGTACAGGCATGAGAGAAGTCTTCAAACACTTTGAAAGACTAACATATGGCAAGAAAAATAGGAGAACAGAACCCACTGGTTATAGGATAGCTCATTTCCAAACAATGTAAGGAAGACTTATCTAACAGTTCATCAGAGGCAGCTCTACGTCTTTCAAGGGAGTCGTGATTTTCCTACAAGTAACCAAGCAGAGGGCAGATGTTGTGAAGGAGACAGTTTTGCTTTTAATATTTGTGCCTTGGTTTTCTGATCAGTAAAACATAAACAATATTTATGGCTGACTTTTTGAAGAACTTGCTAATACAACTGCAGAGCCCCTTTTCGGTTTTTTTTTTTTTTAAGGACCATCGAAAGGTAAGGATAGATTTAGACTATGCCTAGGAAGTAACCGAATCATAAGAAACGAAACATCAATCAATCTTTCATGTCACTCAAGAAGCTCTTCCATTACGACTCTCTCCTCCCTGCTTCATACATCTTTGTGGGACACCCCGCATGCGCCGCCGGGGCTGTCAGCCACAGAGGTCAGCAGTGCAGCCAGCAAGCTATCATTTTCCAACTCATCAGACCATATTATTAGAGCTGTTGCCACTCCAGCCCTCATAGCTCAGGGCATAAATACATCTGAGTCTAACTTCAAGAACTTACAGTTTAGCCTTCATTTAATTTAATCTTTTATTTTTAATTTTATCCAACACTGTTAAGGAGAACAGTCGCTCAAGGCTTAGACTGCCTTAACATGTGTTTTTCTTTCCAGGCTATTTCTAGGAGAGGTACAAGAAGCGTCTTCCTGGTGCTTCTCCGTTACAGAAGGGCACGTCATGCATTGCTGGTAGCCCGAGGTGGCGCTGAAATGATCTGTCAAGCACACAGGATGCCAGGCATCGACAGTTGCAACCTCACAGAACAGCGAAGCTCCAGTGCTCCCTAGCTGGCATTTTCCTGTTCTAGATGCTTCTCTGCCCATTTTGTTTTATTGACGAATTTTATAACAAGACAAAGGTGGCCTTTCTTGAGAGGCCTTTCTTAAACACGTATTTCTCACCATTATTTGTTTTGTTCATGAAATCACAGGCTAAAAATCTAATTACATTTGTTGACATTCCTTTGACCAGTTATTTTCAAAAACAACTATAAAACTACTATATTGATGACAAAATCATAGCTAACAATCATATCACATTTTATTGTTAATAAAGTTTTTCCCATTATCTCATGAAAAAAACCCTGGGGTAAGAACTCATTCAGTAAATGTTATGATTTAAAAAAAAAGATTTGTTGTTCCCACAGCTGAAATAATTTAGGGTCTTTTAGGAGCAAGTCAATAAGATGGAATTGTATGGCCCATCACAATGACTTACGTTAACTAATATATAAAAGACAGGGGCCTCCAGTTGAGTAAACACAACTTTTTACTTCACATGGATCAGATGTGTGCTCTTCTTGTCAGTTTCCTGGGGCTGCCATAACTAAGTACCATGGAGCAGGTAGCATGAGACAACAGAAAATATACTCTCATATTTCTATAGGCCATAAATCTAAAAATAAGGTGTTGCAAATATTGGTTCATTTTGGAGGCACAAAGGGGAAGAATCTATTCCATGACCTTCTCTTAGCTTCTGGCAATTGTCACAAATCCATAGTTTTCATTGGCAAATAGATTAATCATTCCAATCTCTGCCTCTGTCTTCGTGTGGCTTCTCCCCTATGTCTTTGTGAATGTGTTTCTGCTTTTCCTCCTTATAAGTACACATGTCAGATTTGGATCCACTGAGAGCATGACCGTTTTACTTGATTAAATCTACAAAGACCATTTTCTAACAAAGTCACATCCATAAAAATCGTGTTTTAGGACTTCAATGAGTAGGAAGGGCACAATTTATCCTACAACACCAACCTTGCTAATTAGTGACAACAAAGTTACTAGTTTTTATACTCCAATGTTATAATCCCTGCTCACACTAAACCTACTTCTAATACATTTGGCTTAAATATTCCAGCAATCATTTTCCCAGCAAATCTACAAAGAGTCCTCCCTTTCCATCTTTTCTAGCTTTCCCAGCTCTTTACCACATGCCTGCCCTGGTTTCAGATGATTTGTCTTGTGAGAAACCACTCTTTCTCACACAAATACATATGAAGGTGACTACTAAAAGTTCCCATTCTAGCCTTGGGTTTCGGGATACTGCTGATGGGCCTGGAATTTAGCCACACCTCCTTAGGGCTGAAGGTTGCAAAATTTCTGCCTGCCTAAATTCTTATAGGAAAGTTGCCACTACTGCTACCTTTCCCTGCAGGGACAAATGATGCATGGGGTTATCCAGTCTTGGTCTCTCTTCCTATGCCCAGGAGCTCTGGATCTCCATCACCAAAATTATACCAGTCCTCAGTAAGGTTCAAAATATAAGCCAAATTAAAACTTTTTATAGCCAGAACAGTAGCCACCTCCTTTGCGCTCTCACAATAAACCTCTTTTCAAGGGGAAAATACTGAACACCCATTGCCCTCAGGGATGGAAACATCACCTCTCATCAGGATGTGATCTACCGTCTGAACAATCAAAGGTAATTCCACTACTTTGTGATTGAGACTGTTAGTTGGTTATGTAGTAACAGAACAACTGTTTTGTTGGATGTGGCAATGGACCCAACAATAATAAACTTGCCCAAGCATCCATTATAAATAATTGCACCTGGTGAAATATAGACAGTCTTTCAGCAGAGCTTTTAGGAACCCTCTTTATAGAGATTCCTAACCCTTCCCATCCCTCTTTTCTTATATAGAACATATAGCTAGAACTGCTACAGCCATCTTTTCACCAAGAAAAGACCTTAACAGTAACAGCCACACACTATTGATGGCAAAGTTCAAAAACAGAAAAGTAGGCTGCAAGGGTTGCTTAGTGGTACAGCACAGACTTAGCATATACCAGGCACTGAGTTAAATCCCAAGTTGCTTGATCACACACACATGAACACACATGTGCACATGCATGCACCTGATTCTGCATGCACTCCAAGATGCATGTACACACAAATATGTGCACACTCACAAAAACATACATGTGCATACACAGAAATGTGCACAGATGCAGGCCACATACACAATGACACGTGTGCACAAGCACACACATACAAATGTGCACACACATATGCATGCACACCAAAATGCACAGATACATGGACACAAATGCATATATATGCACAATCACATGCACAAACACACACATGCATGAATATACATATGCAAGTGCACACAGGCACAAACAGTATGCACACATGCATATGAGCATACACACGCAAAACAAACATGTACACATACGTGTACACAGTAACACAAACACATGCACACACTGTGCATATACATATATGCACAGGCATGCAGACACAGAATGCACATGAATGCCCACGTGTGTGCATGCACACACATAAATGCACACACATGAACACACTTATACATGCACAAAAATGCACTTGGATGAATGCACTCGTTAATACACTCAAACTAACTCACATAAGCATATACATGCACACTGTCATGCACACAGAAACAAATATGTATGTACACAAGGTGAATAGCCAACATGGACACACACACACACATGAATGCACACATGCACAGCCATGTGTATGCTGTGTGTGCATATGAGTGCACATGTGCATGTGTGTTGCTTCTGTCAGTGCATGAGCACTTTTGTACACCTGCATGTGTGCATATATGTGCATGTGTGAAGGCACAAGTATGTATGTAGTTGTGAGTGTACCTGTGTATATACATGAATGTGTTTGAGTACATGTATTATGTGTATGCATATATGTACATCTGTGCCCTGTGGAGGTGCACAAATGTGCCAGAGTAGTCATGTGGGTGTACTTTTGTGGGCAGGTGCATGTGTACATGAATGTGCTTCTGTGCTTGTGGTGTGAATGTGTGTGCAAGTGCTGATCCATGTATGTATGCACATGCTTGTGCATGTGCTCATGTGTACATGCATGCTTTTCTGTGTGCATTTGAATGGCATGTGTTCTATTGCAAGTGTATTGTGTGCATATGCATTGTGGGTGTGTGTACATGTTTGTGTGTTTGTGTGTATATGTGCAAGAGTGTGCTCTGGAGCATTTGTTCATCTCCAAGTACTATGTGCACATGTGTGCATGCATGTTTATAAATATGTATGGGTGCATGAGTGTGAGTGTGCAGATTGTGCACATGTATACTCGTGTGCCTACATGTGCGTGTTCATGGGAGCGTGTGTTGTCATGTGTGCATTTGTTCATGTGTGCATGTATACATGTATTTGAGGGGATTTGCATATATTCACAAGCATGCTTGCATCGCATGTATGCCTATGTACATTCACATGCTTATACCATGTGCATGTGCAAAATCCAAGCAATCTTGCATGCACACAAGCACACACATGCATGTGCACATATAGGCACACAGTTGAAAATATGTATGCACTCACATGTGCATGTGCACATGCATGCACACACAATTGCGCACACACATTCATACTTGTGTGCATTTGCACACAGGCACATATGTAAACACAAAGTGATACGTGTACATAAATATGCACCCACGTATACACACCTGCACACTCATGCAGTGCACCCATGTGCATGTACTCACATATGAACACATGTCCTACACAGGTTCCTGTTCGCACACAAATATGCATGCATACACACATGCGAACACATGCCCACACAGATATATGTTCATTCATGGACATGTATATGCACACACATGCACATATGCATGCATAGGCACACATGTACACATGTGCATATATCTGCACAGTCATGCACACAAACACAAACATGCATTCACATGTGCATAGTACTTGCAGATGAGCACATGCCCGAGCACACTGGCACATATGCACACATAAACACATGCAAACACATATCACATGCCCACAATGCATGTGCACATATACATGCATACACAAACTTGCAATAGAATACATATCATGCAAACACTTGCACACATACATAGAAACACATGCACATAAGTGAACACAAGCACACACTTATAAACACAGTACATGCACACATGTGCTAGCACTTGTGCATGCCTAGATGTTATTTGTACACATACAAGCACACATGCACATGCACACAAAAGTACACCCACGTCCCCACTCCAGCATGTCCATGCAGCTGCCCATATACACATACTTATGCACACACATAGACACATATACCCAAGTACATCATGTATATTGACATGCACATACAACTACACAAATTGTGCACGCACCCACATAGGCATGTATGCACACATACACAAACATATACACAGACATGTCCATGTATGCACACATAGGCACATACATGCACATGCAACACTTGCAAATGCACATGTGCTTTCCATTCACACACACATGTACATCTGTGAACACACAACATAACCCCACATATGCACATGCATGCACACAGGCACATTGCACACACATGCATAAGCACAACTGAACATGCATGCATGCAGGCAGGCAAGTGCACTCACACATGTGCACACATGTACACATTTCTAAAACATGCCCATACACACAAACATGCGCACAGATTCACACATGTATGCACACATGTGTAGCCACAAGTGTGCACAGAATACACATGCATACCCATATGTGCAAACACACACATGCACACTCGCAAATGCATACATGCCATGCACACAAGTGCAGTCACATGCACACGGGCACATGTGCCCACACAAGGCACACATGTACACATGTACATGCGCACACATGCATGCACATGGAAATGTAACCACACAGTGCACCCACCCTGGCACACACTCGCATGCACACATGCACAAACACAAGGGCACATGCACACATACAGAAACAAGCACACACACATACAAATGCACATGTCTATGTGCACACATGCACACACAGAAGCCCACAGATGCACTGCACACAGAAACAGATGTACATATGCACAAATGTAAGTGCCCACATGTCTATATATGTACATGCATACACAAGTGCACACATACATGTACACACTAGAAGGAACCTAGGATATAAGTGAAATTGTAGAGGTTCCAAAGCATTCCTGCACTTCTTTTACATCCCCCCTCAGAGACAGCTGTAGTGTCTGGAACCAGTTTTGATTATCACCATTGGAGGAGGTCACTGGCATCTAGTGGGTAAGGGTCAAGGTTGAGGCTAAACTCTAGATCTACAATGCACAACAGGACAGCCTTTCATAGCAAAGAATCATCCCAATCAAAATATCAATAATTCTGAGTTTAAGAAGCCTTGTATTCAGTTATTTCAAGCCTATATTTTTAGTAGTCAAATATAGTTCCTGGTACACACTGGAACAATTCTTAAAACCAAGATTATTTTATCTTTATTGCTGTTGTCAATTATAAGAGTTAGAATAAGGGCTGGAGATTTAGCTCAGTGGTTCCGGCACCTGCCTTGCAAGCGCAAGGCCCTAAATTCGATCCTGGTAACCACATACAATGTTGGGTGTGGTGGCTCACGCCCACCAGCCATCAATACCACATACCACAGTGCCAAGCATGGTGGCTCACGCCTGTCATCCCAGCACTTGGGAGACAGAGGCAGGACAATTGCTGAGTTTGAGGCTTGCCTGGGCTACATAGTGAGCTCAGGGCCAGCCTGAACTGCAAAGCGAGACCCTGTCTCCAAAAAAAAAAAGAAAAAAAAGAAAAAAAGAATTAGAGTGAAATGTTAAGCAAAATGTTTGCATTGTATAACTCAAGCTTCCTTTGTTTAATATCTCCACTACTAGGTAAGATCAATAATTACAAACACTAAGGTGCTGCCAGGCAAAGCATTGTTAACAAAGTTATTGTATCAGTGCACTCTGAGTTAAAAGTAACAGGTTTGGTTCCTCAAAAACTTAAATATACCCTGAAAGAATTAAAAGGAGTATTCAAATAAATACTACACCTGTAGACAAATGTTCACAGTAGCACTATTCATGTAACAAAAACTCAGAGGCTGTTTTGTTGAACAGCTTTGACTCTTCACTGGAGGGTACCCAATGAATCACTAAAACCCCAATAAAAATGTGCTATCTCTGGAGATCCATGTGGAGATTACTCAGAAAACTAGGACTAGGGGTCCCATTTGACCCAGCTATCTCCCTGCTAGGAATATACCCAAAAGAATTTTAAAAATCACATTGGAAAGACAGATGTACACCCTTGTTCATAGCAGCTCAGTTCGTGATAGCTCAATCTTGGAAACAACCCAAATGTCCAACATCTGGAGAGTGGATAAAGAAGATGTGCTTTTTTTTATAAAATGGAGTATTACTCTGCCATAAAGAATGACAAGATCAATCCATTTAGGTGCAAATGGAGACACCTGGAGGATATACTAATAAGTGAAATCAATAGATCACAGATAGACAAATTCCAGATCTTCTCTTTGGCATGAACACCTGTAGATGTAAATGAGCTCTAGAAAGTATGACAGCTTTTATAGAGTGGGAAATTTCCATAGGAAACTTGGTGTGGGAATGTGATGAGGGGAAGGAATAAATATGATACAGAAAGAAAATAAAAGAGCATGTATAAAGGGGGTGAGGAGCTGTGGGTGGGTAGGGATATGGGTAAAAATGAGAATTAACTTGTGTCATATACTGGTACAAATTCCCCAATATTATATGTGATTTTGAGATGTATATAAATTGTACCAATAGAGAATTCAATTTTTAAAAATGTGCTATCTCTACCTCCATTTTGCATCTGTCTCATTGGTTTAGAGTCATTCTCTCCTGCAGTCCCCTTGGATTCCAGGAACAATTAGTATGATCAAAAAATATTCTATGATGACTCAAAACTGACCCCTCATCAACAGCAAATTTCTTATCATTGACAAGGTCCCACCTGACCCATCCTGAGATACTGGTGGACTAGACCACAGTTTGACAAAGACTGCAGAACTATACATATGTCTTCCTTGTTTTCCTATATAATCTGGGAAATCATATCAGTATTCCCCAAAGACAAGACTGAGAATAATGATCCTTCCCAGTGGAACCACAATAATTAATTCTTTTACTGCATTCACAACTCCTATCTCTTCCATTAGTATCTTGGGACAGGTGAAAGAACCTAATTGGTTGGGTATGCTAGAGCCATTCTAAAATTCCAGTAACCTTCACAATAACCAAAAAGTTAAAGCCATCCAAATGTCCATCAATGAATAAACAAAAACTCTAAGTATTGATACTTGCTTCAAAGTAAATGAACCTCAAAAGCATTAGGCTAAGAAAAAAGCCAGACACAAAAGACCACATGTTGTAGGTTTCCACTTGTATGAAAGACCCAGAGTATGTTCGTTCATAGAGGCAGCAGATTAATGGATGCCAAGGGCTAGGAGCAGGGGGAATGAGCTCAATGGTTACAGAGTCTCCTTTTGGAGAAATGAGTAATTACACAGAGGTAATTGTTGCATAATATTTTGAATGAGCTTAAGTCCCCTGGATTGTATACTTTAAAATAGTTGAACGAGTTCTGCCACCTGCAAGCAGCCTGCCCACAACTGGGCCCAGGCCAGCCACCCTGGGGACCTCTACTCCTCTGGGTGAGTCTGGGTAAGTGTAGCAGAGGATGCGCAGTGACTTCCACTGCCTGCAAGCAGCCTGTCCACTACTGGACCCAGGCCAGCCGCCCTCTGGGAGCTCCACTCCTCCTGGGTGAGTCTGGATAAGAGCGCAGAGGCTGTTCAGTGACTTCTGCTGCCTGCAAGCAGCCTGCCCACCCCCAGACCCAGGCCAGCCGCCCTATAGGACCTCCATTCTTCCTGAGTGAGTATGGACAAGCACCACGGAGGTTATGGAGTGATTTCTGGTGCCTGCTAGCAGCCTGCCCACCACTGGACCCAGACCTGATGCCCATGGGAGCTCTGCTCCCCTTGTGTGAGTCTGGGTAAGCAACAAAGAGGTCACAGAAGGACTTCGACCACAGGCTAGCAATTTTCAATCATTGCATCCAGACCAGAAGCAGGGGAGACCTTTCCCCTGCTGGTAAGACTCTGGATAAGTGCCATGGAGATCACGCAGTGACTTCACTGCCTGTTAGCTGCCTACCTGCCATCAGACTTAGTCCAGAAGCCTCATGGGAGCTCCATTCCTGTTTACATGAGTCTGGGTAAGCACCACTTAGGTTGTGCAGTAATTTACAGCACTCACCAGTGCAATAGAAATGACACAAAATTCAAGAACCCAGACACAAAGATCATCAGCACAGAGGAATTCAAGGAAAGGGGAAATGGAGCAAAATGAAGCTCAATCACCAGGACTCTCTGAACCAGTAACAAAAACAGATCTACTAAAATGGAAATCAGAACTGAACTCTGAGATGAAAACGCAGATGCTATCCACAGTGAAAGACTTCATTAAAGAAGAGATCAGGAACATCATAGAAGCTCAGATAACAAAAGCAATGGAACATTTTAAAGAACTTCAAGCAGAGGTCCAGGTGATCAAAAATGAGAATGAAAGTTTGTGAAGTAGGATGAATGAAGCTGAAAACTGAATTTCAGACCTAGAGGACATGACGGCAGCAAATGAACAGGAAAGGAACAACTTATAGAAAATGGCAAAGGACCATGAGAAATCAATCCAATAGCTCCTAGATGACTCAAAGAAGAATAACATAAAGCTGATCAGAGTCAGTGAAGAAAGCAGTACAAAATACATTAAAAAAAAACTGTCCACAGATATAATGGCAGAAAACTTCACACGAAAAGGAAAAGAATTGAACATACAGATAAAAGAGGCATATAGGACTCCAAAAGGCCATGATATTACAAAATCTACACCCAGGCATGTAATTATCAAGGTTCCAGATATCCAACAAAAGAATTAATTATTGGAAGCAATTAGGGAAAAGGAAAAAACCACATATGAAGGGAAGCCCATCAGGAACACAAATGCCCAAAGCAAGGAAAGCCTGGAGTGAAGTGTTTCAAGCATTGCAGGAAAACAACCTCAACCTAGATTAATGTATCCTGCAAAACTATCTTTCAAAATCAACAGAGAAATAAGATACTTCCATAACAAAAAATATCTGAAGAACTTTTCAGTTACAAAACTGACACTCCAAAACATTCTAAAGAATATCTTGGAGAAAAACAATGAAGGTCACAAACTCATGAGACCTAGCAGAGTGAATTTAGTGAGCAAGACATGAAACTGAGTGGAAAGGGGAAAAGCAAAGAAAAAAAAGAGCCAAGAATAGGATAACACCATGACAGGTATAATCAGGCCATATCAGTCATAACCATTAATGTTAATGGCCTCAAAGGGCAATTAAAAGACCCAGACTGGCAGAACGGACTAAGAAACAAGATCCTACAATATGCTGCATACAAGAAACACACCTAATTCAGAAAGAAAGCCACAGACTGAAGGTAAAAGGAGGGGATGCAATTCTCCATACAACAAGAAATTGCAAAACAGCAGGAGTGCCTATCCTATTTGCAGACAAAATAGATCTCAAACCAAAACTGATTAAGAGAGACAAAGAATGATACTACATCCTTGTACAGAGAACAATACAAGAGAAAGAGATGACATTCATAAATATTTATGCACTACATTCCAATGCATCCAACTATATAAAAGAAATATTAATGGATGTGAAAACCCTGATAAGCACTTATACAATAGTAGTAGGGGACTTTAATACTCTGCTGTCACAACTAAACTGATCAACTGGACAAAAAATCAATAATAAAATACTTGAACTGAACCAAACTTTTGAACAAATGGACTTAATAGATTCCTACAGAGTATTTCATCCAACAAAGTCAGAATATACATTTTTCTCAGTGGCCCATGTATCATTCTCCAAAATAGACCATGTACTAGTTCATAGAACATGTTTAAGTAAGTGCAAAGGAATTGAAGTTATCCCCTGTATACTGTCAAACCATAATGCCTTGAAATTGGAGCTGAATAGCAAAAGAAATCCCCAGAGCCTCACATATACATGGAAATTGAATAATACTCTGCTGACCAACCCATGGGTCACAGAAGAAGTCAGGAAAGAAAATGAACAGCTTTTACAATTAAATGATAATCACAGTACAACTTACAGGAATCTATGGGATACAATGAAAGTAGATCTTCAAGGGAAATTTATAGCAGTAAATGCCTACACCAGGAAAACAGAACAAGCTCAAATAAATGACCTAATGCTGAACCTCAATCTACTAGAAAAAGAGGATCAAGACAAACCCAAAGCTCATACTAGGGAAGAAATTATAAGGATCAGGGCAGAAATTAATTCAGTGGAGACTATGAGGACACAAAAAAAAAATCAATGAATCCAAGAGTTGGTTATTCAAAAAGATTTTAAAAATTGACAGACCCCCTAGCCAACCATATCAAATGAAGGAAGGAAAAGGCTCAAATCCATGCTATTAAGAATGAAAAAGGGGAAATCACCACTGATCCGATGGAAGTCCAGAGGATAATAAACACATACTTTAAAATGGAGTATTACTCTGCTATAAAGAATGATGAGATTGAGTCATTTATACTCAAATGGACGTACCTTCAGGATGTACTCATAAGTGAAATAAATCAGTCACAGATGTGTAAATATCGTATCTTTTCTCTGGTATGAGAAATTGAAGTTGTAAATGTGTTCTAGAATGCATGATCAATATTGTGCAATAGTAAATATTCAAAGGGAAATGGGGTTTCAGGGTAAATAATGAGGGGAAAGAAAAAATTGATGGTAAAGAAAGAAAACAAAGCTTGTGTATATAGGGGCAGAGGTGGTAAGGTGGGTAGGGGAAGAGAAAATGAGAATTAAATTGTCATATACTGGCACAAAGTCTCAATGTGAAGTGTAATTGTGATGTATATATAATGTACCAATAAATTAAGAAAAAGCTGAATGATAATTTTTATGTTACATGTACTTGACTACACTTTAAAAATAGGTTAATCCTAGTTATCTTAGTTTACACGTTATTATTTCAGATGCACAAGTTTCTTAAGGAACAACATTCTTTGTCTACAAATTAGCACAACCAAGGGAAAATTCAGAATCATAGCATTTCAACCTGATATAAGTACAAGGTGTAAGTTATCTGTATGGTTTGGGACTGGATCTTCTCCAGTTGCCAACTCTTTGGAAATGACCATGTCCAATTCCACATCTTCTCACAATAACTGTTTCTTCCTGAGAGGACTGGTCAAAAGGGAAAAACTGATGGCACCAAGTTTTGAGCCCAGAAAACATTAGCAGTAGGAACTCTGCTGGGAGCTTGGACAAAGGGTTACAAGCCATGTTCCAGCATTTCCTTCTACAAGGATCTTGCAACATTTGGCAGAATCATGCTATAACTTGGTGAACACTAAGGTTGCCTCAGTCTGAAATACATTTTGCATCACTCTGGTGAAGTTCTTTAATATTGTAAGAGTTCTCTTCAAATGTTCTATTGAGAAAATTTCAAAAATCTATTAATAAGCTAGATTTGTTTTTCAATCTATTTTAATTATATTCACTTTTCAAAGAGTTTTTATTCTAACTAGCCTGTTGACAGAACTCTTCATTTGAACATAAGTGGGAAAATACTTAAATATTCTAAATTTCTTTAGTTATTTATGGATAAAAAATTCTAGGAAAGAGGTTCATTTCCCCCAAGTCTACAAAAGGTAGTAATATTCTCATACTGACCTCATAATTTAATAATTAATTTATGCTTTACTTGCTTTTCCATATGAGTTTAAATAAGAATGCCTTGTATTTTGATCTTCTTTCCTGGCTCCTTTCAAAGACTGTTTATAGCTGCCTTCACACTGGAGTAATTAAAAAGAGGTACCAAGTTCTATCCCCCAGCACCACAAAAAAAGCAACATATAAAGGGAGCAATGCTCAATGAACATACATGTAACAGCAAATTTTAGTGTTTAACTAAGTCCATAGATAGCACATTTTAGTTTTAAACAAGCCTATATATATTGTATGATTGAGTAAATACTGCTATTGCCTGTTATTCTTGGAAAGAATGTAAGGATCAATTGGTCATACTGAAAATTGTTTACACAGAATTGTAAGCTTAAAACAACATTAGCTTCATTAAACTATATTCTTATGGTCTGAAGCTATGAGTCAGCAACTAGATACTTAAAAGCAGCAACAATAGAAATGCTAAAATAAATGTAAGTCAGTTTTTACCACCCAACCCTCTCAGAACTCCTTCTAAATAACTCATAATGAAGTCTGTCAGCACTCAGTCACTCACTCTGAATTTTTTTGCACCCATCCTCACTTAAGTTACATAAAACATGTGAACCCAGATCCAAATTTTATAAATGATAATTATGGTTACACAATTGGTCACCTCCATTTTAGAACTAAGAATTCTATGGCTCTAGGTTGTTTAAAGGCAGACAATACATCTTCCTTCAATGTTTTCTATTTAAGATTGGTGCATAAATGGCTGGCAGCCAATAGAGGTAAAGTTGCAAAATCAGTAATAAATTCTATAACAGATTTTTTTCAGGGTCCTACCCATATCTTCTCTATCCTTATCAGTTCCTAAAAGCCAAAACCACCAGCATGTTTCTCTTTACCTTTACCAGAGGGCTTTCTCTGGTACCCAAAGCCTACTTTTATGTAGAGAACAGGTCCCAGTTGCCAAGAAATTAACATGTACAAGGAACAGCTCTCAACCAATTGCTGCCAGGAGCTGGTATACACATATCTCAGGTTCCCTTTTCTCCCAGATGCCCTAATCTGAAGGCATGTTCTACACTGCTTTCTTCCACCAACCTACCCAGAAAAAAGTGCATATTTCCCAGCCTCCCTTATAAATGACTGGTTATGGGACAAATTCTCAACAATAAAATATGAGCATAAGGAAAATATATTCCTTCCACTTTACTTGCTTCAAAGTAATCATCCTGTTTCCCTCTTCCTTCCTGCACATAGAACCAGGCATGTTCCAGAGACCCAACTTCAACCATCCAGATGAAGATCATATCTTAGATGTTGGAAGATTACATAAATTGTCCCTAACAAGACAGAACCAGAATGTTCTCCCACTGTATTTTTCTCTTTGTTATAACCACTTTGCTGTAATATAATAATCAAAGAAAGACAAAAGAAACAAGGGTCTACGTGCCATCATTTCAAGACATGAGCTCACCAGACTAATATCGAAGCAAATTCCATAGCTACACAATGATGATTTCATCAATTCCAAGATCCAGATCACCCACTTTCTTCATAACTCCACCCCTCAATGTCCTCTCCCAGTCTTATGAGCTTTGAGATGCTGACAGACACAAAAATACATTTTTGTTTAACTCTCCTCCCCCTCCAAGAAACTAGGAAGGTAAGAAGACAATATGGAAATGAACTTCAACTTGGTCAGGCTATATTTCTAATCTGCTCAAAATATCAGTTCCACCAAACTGACCACATGCTATATTGACATCATTTGAAATAATATATTTCCCCATTGAGATCTTGCTTTTGAGAAGCTATATTCATCAAGACAATTGGCCAAGTCAGAAGGTATATATGTTCATTCACAGAATTGTTTTCCAACCTCAACAAGATGCCACCTCTTTGCCCAAAAGAAATTCTGCAAAAGTCAATAAGAAGAGATTTAAAAAATATACCATCAGGCAGTATATAAAGGAAGGTACCGTTTAGAACTGTTTTATTCAGGATTAAGAGTTTTAAAGCTGACAAATCATATAATGATCCTTCGCCCAATAGAACAAAATAATCAAACCATTTAGATGAAATATACAAACTTTTGATTTATAATTTTTTTAAAGTTATAGGTTTTTTATAGTACCAGTCTCTTGATTAAATTTTTATCTGTCTACTGTTTCCCCTATATGATTAGAGTAGAAATACATGTGAAAGAAACATCTTTGCTTACTGCAAATAACAAATATTCCAAAAATGTCAGGACACGTAAATTCAATACCCATAACACCACATTCTGGTTCATCAGCTACTAATAAAGACTCAAGTTTATACACATTATTGATTTCAGTATTTTGCTTTTCCTGGGACCTAGTCATTTGATTATCCAGAAAGCTCTTTAGAAACTTACTATTGTGCCCATTTGCTCTGCTGGCTGTACATTAGAATCACCTGCAAAAATCTAAGAAGGTCAAAACCCAGGTCACAGCTTATACTAATTAAGTTAAAATTTCTGTAGATGGGTGATGCTCAGGTAATAGTACTGTTTTTAAAAAATTCTTCCATTTTTCCAATGTAGAGTGAAAGCTGAGGACTGCTTGAGTACCCTGAGTTCTACTTCTAGTTAATTGTGTTGCTTAGGCTTCCTAACACTTCTAAATGATGGCTCTAAACTAGATCTCCAAGTACTGAGAGCCAAAGCAACAGTCAATAAATATTCATAAAGCTGCAACTACCACGAGACTTCCTATTTGGTGGTGGGAATGCAGGAATGAAAAAGACATTTGGGAAAGACAGAAAAAATAGAGCTTCTCAAACTTTAATGTGTACATGATCATCTGGGGATCTTGTTAAAATTTGGGCTCTGGTTCTGTAGGCCTGAGCTGGGGCCTGAGACTGCAGTTCTAACAAGCTCTCAGGTGAGACACTAATGCTGCTGGTCCACAGATCCCACCTCGAGTAGCACAGGGAATTGCAAAACCAAGTAATGAACACTGTGAAAAGCACAGGATGCTCTGGTGTGCCTAGGACTGTTAGATTTTTGTTCATCCTAACCCTGACAAATGCTGTCCTTCTGCAAGTTTTAGCACCTCTACTCTTTACAGTGAGGTTTTAGGTTGATTTTTTAAAAATCTATATCCTTTGCAGGTCATCTTTATAGAGATTTCTAAGTACTTTGTGATTTGTCCACATAAAGTTCTGCAAAAACTTTGAGAGAATATTATTTTCTAAACCCAACAACACTGCTGAAATTCAAGAAAGGAGTGAAGGCAAGATTTTGAAAGGAGACAAACATAGAGAATTATTGAGTTGGAATGCAAGCGAGAAATCAACCTCCCCATTCCCTTGCCCTCTTGTAGGTCCATAAATCAAACTTTCCCCTTTGTCTAAGGAAATGAAAGGGTACACTTAAAAGCAGAACTTGGAGACAAATGTGCCTTCAAAATCCCTAGCACCTCGATTTTTGACATAAATAACTTTAAAGCAATTTAAAACATTCTCAGGGGTTTTAACCATAACATTTTAATTACAGGGAATATTTCTCACAATGATTCACTTATTTATGATGATTTTTCAACATATTCTACAGAGAAATAAAATGTATTCTTTCTTCTCTATACTTGCTCTCCCTTAGCAGTAAAATAAAATACACAGTATTTTCATCAAGGGTCACAACAATGCTTTGATTCCATTAGATGCTACTATGACCACATATCAAAGTCACTTTCAAATTCATCCAGCCAGAATGGAAGAGTGACATGATGGCATAAGTGTCACTATGATCACCTGCAAAATAATTCAGTGATTAATAGAATCACATTCTCAATCCCAAAATCTAAAAGGCAGATGGGGGAAGGGGAGGAAGAAGGGTCTGAGAAGATGATGACTTCTAAAGGAGCTAATCTCTAGAACCAAAAAAGACTAACATCTTCAATATAGATAGCAAAAACTTCAAAATCATCATGGGTGTCACCAGTGACCTCTTTATTGTCACCAATAAAAAAGCCACAGTCTTTGGTGAACGTGTCAACAATAACTTTTGCCACCCTCAGGGGCCACCACAAATAAGAAGAAAATAACAAGATGGTGAAGCAGAACCATCAGTGGGTTTGTACCTGTTACCCACCAAAGACACATTTGTGAGCTATTTCAGAATTACTTGGGCAGAACTTAAGAGCCAGATTCCCAGTGTTGGGGTTAAGGACTCCACTATGGAAATACTGTCCGCCGTGGAAATTATGATTAAAACTTCAGGCTTACCTCCGAATTGGAGTACAAAATTAGGAGGCAGTTCAGCAAAAGTTAGCAGATGGTTTGCAAACTTGTCAATTGATAATTACCCGTCTTGTTTAAGCCATTCCTCATTAAATTTAAGTGTATTAAGTTTTAAAATTCACATTTTCAGTGCTTACTGGCCCATGACAGACTAATGACCCACAAAATATTTTCTTTTGTTTATCACTAGCAAAGAGTGTATTTGCATTTTGGTTAGGTTCAACAGTAAAGACTATGGCTTTTCCTCCCAGATCTTCTCTTACTTTACTGTAAAAAAAAAAGGGGGGGGATGGGTATGAGGCCCAATGCATTGTAGGAAATATATTAGCATTCTTGGAAGTTTCCCTCTAAAGAAGTGTCTTTGGCACAAGTATGACTAATTTATTGTGATCATCTTCCAGAATAATTCTAGGAGTTGGAACAACTAAAAGGTAAAAATAATTTCACAAGCTGGGTGAATAGTACATGAGAATTTGTGGTAACTTTTAACTCTTCAACAAACTGAAGCTATTTTTAAAAAGTCAAAAATCTTCATAATTGTCACTTGTCTACCAAGTCTAAGAGTTTTAGTAATTGAGAGGCCAAAGAAGTTGTAGGAAATTAACGGGTTTTTTCTCAAACTGCCATTGATATGGTATATTTTCGTTATCCTAACAACATAGAAATGTATCTATGATTATCACTCTGAATATATTTTAATTTGCATTATAAACCAATCCTTGAAACATCATCATAGAGCAAACTCCTTGAGGTTGATTATCTTAATAGTAACTCAACTCCCAACTGTATTCACCAACTGTAGGCAGCAGGGAAGATTTTTGTTTCAAAATCTCAGGATTATACTATCTAGAGCAATCTTATACAGAAACGTTTTCCCCTTTGTATTCCTGGTAGCTATTTTAAAGGAAATTCTCAAGGGGGTAATGTCTGTTTAACATTGCATTCAAAGTTGCATTTCTCCTTGTAACAATGTATGTAAATTTTTAATCCACCATTGCACAGTGCAAAGCATAAAAGGGCCAGGAATTCAGAGTTAGAAAAACCTAAAATATAAAAAGTAATGAGGGAAAAGAAGAAAATGTGATGTTAAAAAAGGAAACAGCTGGGTATGGTAGTTCACGCCTGTAATCCCAGCACTCAGGAGGCAGAGGCAGGAGGACTGCTGAGTTCCAGGTTTGCCTGGGCTACATGGTGAGCTCAGGGCCATCCTGAATTACAAAGCAAGACCCTGCCTCAAAAAAAAAAAAAAGGAAACAAAGTATATGTATTTAGGGTGGTGGGTTTTAGGGTGGGTAGGGGAATGGGGAAAAAATGAGAATTAAATCATGCCATACTGGTACAAATCCTCAATGCTGTGTGTGATCATGATGTGTATATAAAATGTACCAATAAAGAAATTTTAAAAATAAAAAATTATATTGGGCCGGAGATTTGGCTCAGTGGTTCCCAGCACTTGCCTCGCAAGTGCAAGGTCCCTGGTTCAATCCCCAGTAACCACATACAACAATACTAGGTGTGCTACACCCACTGGCAATCAGTACCTCATACCACAGATGCTGGGCTTGGTGGCTCAAGCCTGTAATCCCAGCACTCAGGAGGCAGAGACAGGAGGATTGCTGAGTTCAAGGCTTGCCTGGGCTACATAGTGAGCTCAGGGCCAGCCTGAACTACAAAGCAAGACCCTGTCTCAATCAATCAATCAATCAATCAATCAATAAAAGTGGAAACTGCTCAATACAGCTATTATATTTTAAAGAACATTCTGGAATTTCTCTTTAACTTACCTTCTTTCTAGTGATGATGATGATAACATATTTGAGTCCTTTATACATATTAAGGGACTGAAATTGCACAGTAGTTTCAGCTATATTACCTCACTTAGTTCTTGCAACAAGCCTATTAAGTAGGTAATATTTATTTTTCTGTACTAAGAAATTAAACCAGAGTTTTCTCCATGACACATAAGGCATTCATTCTGTTATTAGTGCACATCAGTAATGGATTTCATTGTGGAATTTTTATGTGTGCATATAACATACTTTGATAATGCCTGCTCCCCACTAAATCCTACTCAATCCTCACCGAAATGGTCAATTGTGAATTCCACTGAGGCTTAGGTAGAGCTAGGAAAGGAGAAGATCCACTGAGATAGTACCCATTATGTTCATTGTTCCTTCTGTTCCACTGGGGCTCTTTCAAGCTCTGGTCTTTAGCCACCTGTTGGTCACTGAAGGTTCTCAGTAATTCTCTTTACCTACCATGTGCTCCTATGTAGATCTCAACATATGGTTCTTAGGTTTAGTCAACAAGAACAAAGAATACCCCTAAATTTGAATTTCAGAGAAGAAAAAAACACATTCTTACCATATAGGCATGTTCCGTGTTGTACTTGGAACAATTCTTTATCCATTTGAATTGAAACATTCTGACTTTGACTGGACAACCTTGTTAGCAGCCATCATGGCTATAGTTAGTTGCCGGCTGCTGCATTCATTTCACAGCCATTTCCCATCCAGGAGACATGGATGTAGATAGAGCCATGTGATTACACAAAGAGTCACTGCTGGCTCAGCACTAGCACAAAGATATCAAACTCCCAATAATACTGACCAACCCAGTCACATGATCAAAAAACATACACAAAAGAGCAACAGAAGGAAAATGTCTCTGCTGAACCTGCTATAAGGATGTTAACTTGGGGACATGGCAGGGACCAACAAGGGCGGAACTGTCTCGTTCTGATCAAAGCCCCTAAGTATTCTACTGGTGACTCTCAGATAAGGAACATTCAAAGTGTCACCCCATCATCTGGAGACCTCACCTATAGCTTCAGCCCTGAAAATTGCTTAGGACTCCAGCTGGCCATTCAAAGCCATCACAACTCAAAACAAAAGCTTGACTACTAAATGAGTAGTGGGCTTCCAAATTCTTTTAGTGTTTGGTTTTATCACACTATTGTTTTACACCTGTGTTACTAATTCCCTCTGAAAGACTTTGCCTTTCACATTTAAATTGGCCCAACAAGAAGTGCTTGTATAAGGGATTCATGAGAGGGAACAGAATAAAGGGAAGCCAGAGAACAATTTTCCATCTAACTCTTCTCACATTAGCACTGCAGAACCAAAATGATTCCAACTCTAACTCCCCGGAAACTCAGACTAATGGGCAAAGAAAGGCTGATGGGATCACAGTAAGAATCATATTCATTTATTTATTTATGAAAGGAAGCAACAAGTTTCAAAGTAAGCCATGATAGTGATACTTTACCACATGATCAGTTTCTTAAATACTAATAAGTATCCTCATCAGATAGCTCTAGCCCCTAGCTGCTGGACTAATAATTTCCATCGTTTTCTCTGTACTGGTTAGATGTGCATCCCTGTGAAAAAAATCTAACATAAACAACTCAAAGGAGGAAAGATGTGTTTTAGCTCACAGTATTAGAGGTTTCAGTCCATGGTTGGCTGCATAATGGTAGAAGAATGTGGTAGAGGAAAAATTCAAGGAAGCAGAGCTAAAGAGAAAAAGTCATAGCACAAGGGCCAATGACAAGATTTGCCTCTTTCACAGGCATGTCCTCTAACAAGGCCTTACCCCTTAACAGCCCATTAGGCTAATAAAATCATCAATGGACTAATCCATTGATGAAGTTAGTGACCCCAGTAGCCCCTTTAGACCCTACTTGTGAACATTGCTGAATTGGAGATCAAGTTCTCAATACATCAGAGCATACTTCATTCTTCCCAACACTGTCCTTAACAGTAACCAAGGTCATTGTTAATCTACTTATCTCAGTTTTAACTAAATAGAAAACTTTGCAACCATCAACTGTTCAAATTCCCAGCCAACAAAAAATATGACCCCACACACCAGCATTCATTATTTTGAGTGTCTTTGTATATGACTCAATATCTTTCTGACTCGAATTTTTAAAAAATTATTTTAAAAATGGCCAAAAGTGATGAAATATCTTTCCCTCATAAAAGAAGAATCAATCTTCTAGTTTGCCTATTTTTCTCATTTTTTTGGCCTTTATGCTAAAGAACAGTGGCACACAAAAGGAGCCAATTTGGCAACATGAGCATGAAATGAATATATTGTACATTCATAGACTCTTCAGAAGTATGTGGTCTAGTTCTGAACCAGGTTTTGGTGACCAATCGGGTGAAGCTGACAGTACATTTGCACTGTGTTCTCTTACTACACAGGAGCATTTGAGGCATTTTGCTTCCTTGCTACTTTATTCTAGATACCAAAAGGCAGCTTCAGCCAAAATGCTGGAAAGAAAATTAGAAGGCATCATATAGAAATGCTGAGAAGCCCAGCTATTAAAATCTCATCTTATTTCTTACCTTTTGTCCTTGAGTCAACCACATTCAAGTAAAGGCCATGATCTTGCTGAAGTCTATTATTTACTGTCATTTGAAAAATCTTTGTCATAATATTAATGAAGTAAGGAGAAAGGTGGTAGAAGAGAATGCAAGTAATTGGAAAAATGCATCAGAGACTTAAATATTATCAGTGTTCCCAATTTTATTTATAAACAGAAATCTTTTCACACTTTGTGAACCAGGTTTCTAATTGTTGACCCTCATGCTTCAGGACAATCAAATGAAATCTTGAAGAGGATCTTAGTTCATCCTTTCCATGTGTCATTTTAATGTAACACACAGTTTAATAGAGAATCAAAACCTGAAGTATATTAGTCTCTGTCAACTGAAAAAATTCTAGACATTATACTAAACATCTGACATGTGAAATTTAACCATGATACTTGTTACTATATTTAAACTAACTAAAATCAAATTAGCCATTTTAAAAAATAAGCATGTTCTATAAAATGGAGTATTACTCTGGCTTAAAGAATGATAAGTTTGAGTCATTTGTACTCAAATGGACATACCTTCAGGACATACTCATAGGTGAAATAAAGAGGTCACATATGTGTAAATATACCTCTTCTCTGGTATGAGAAACTAAAGATGTTAATGAGTTCTACATTGCATGATGGATATTGTGAAACACAAAATATTCAAAGGAAAATGTGGTGGAGGGGTGAGCAATGAGGGGTAAAGAAAAAAATGTGATGATAAAAAGGAAACAAAGCTTATGTACTTAGGGGGTGGGAGGTAGTGGGGTGGGTAGGGGAAAGGGAAAAATGAGAATTAAATTGTGTCATATACTGGTACAAATTCCCAATATTAAGTGTGATCATGATGAGTATATACAATATACCAATAAAGATTTTTTAAGGGCCGGAGGGTTAGCTCCGTGGTTCCAGCACCTGCCTCGCAAGCGCAAGGTCCTGAGTTTGATCCCCGGTAACCACATATAACGCTGGGCATGGAGACTCACGCCCACCAACAATCAACACCGCATACCACAATGCCGGGCGTGGTGGCTCGCACCTGTAATCCCAGCACTCGGAAGGCAGAGACAGGAGGATTGCTGGGTTCACGGTGGCTTGTCTGGGCACCATAGTGAGCTCAGGGCCAGCCTGAACTACAAAGCAAGACCCTGTCTCCAAAAAAGCAAAATAAAAAAATAAAAAAATAAAGATTTTTTAAAAATAAGCATGTTCTATCTAACGGTGACCTAAAAAATAAGTTCAGCCTCTGTCAGAGTTTTGCAAATTCAAAATTCATAGAGAAATTTGATTTTTCAAGAAGTTTTAAGGCCCTAAAACACTTAAGGAGAGGAGGAGGGGAAGGGGATGAGAAGTAAAAGGAATTGACATGGGATATCTCCATTACCAATTCCCCAAAGTGAATGTATCCACTTATATGGCAAACATAACCAAAATTTTTTATATTAAATTAAAGGAATTTACATAGGAGACTAAAATATAAAATAAGTCAATCAGGCCCCTATGGGTGAAGTGGGGAGTGGAACAGCAGATACTGGCAATGCATGCCCACATCCCCTGAGCCACACTGTTGAGTTTTCAGACAGTTCCTTGACATACGATGGCTTTCTACATCTCTCTGGCTGGAAGCGTTCTTTACTTCATCAATATGGTCAGTGCATGCCTTTGATAGACTGGGAATGCTGGATGACTTGTGCCCCAGGAATCACTTTCAATCAATAGGGGATGCTAAGTAAAAAACAAATACCCCAACTTTCTCACCCCTCAGTAGAATAATTCTGAGGCACATTCCATAGAATTCCTCAGTAGCTACCCAGAAGAATTGATCCCATATTTCTCAAAGCATAATCTTGCTCATTAATGTACCTTTTACTGGCTTCTTTCCTTCCCCATTTCTTCATGGTGTGAGTTAGGATGGCTTTACAAACAAAAGAGGATGGAGGGGATAGACTAGGCCACATCAGTGTTGCTCTCCATGCTAGATGGCCAATAGAAGTCCTTTGTACTTTGAAAATTCAAATCACTATAGATCACTTTCTTCATCTTACATGTATGTTAGGCCTGCTTTGGCCACACTCATAACACAGGCCAAGCATTGTATGGAATCTTGTCCTCCACTGGGCAGAAATACCCTCGAGAGCTACCACCTCTAGAGTTGAAAAGTAGCCTACATATCTCCCCAACCTTCACTGATAAGAAAGAACAGACAAGAAATCAAATGGAGTATTTCTATCATTATAGACACCTATATCTATTAAAACATCTAATTAAATTATACTTCATTAAAACTAAGAGCTATCATCTGTGATCCATTCCTGGGGTCCTCATTATTCATCTCGGTCTTTCTTATGGCAGTCATGTGTCACATAATGACTTTTTTCTCAATGACAAACTATATATACAACTATGATTCCAGAAGATTATAATGGAGCTGAAAAACTCCTGTCACATTATAACATCCTAGGCATCATAATATTATAGTGCTAGAAACAAGGCTTATATATATAAGGGGCTCAAGGGAGGGCTGCAGGGGATTGGGAAAGAAATGGGAGCCAGGATACATCATGTACAGGTACAAATTCTCAATGATGAATGTGATCATAATGTATACCTGAAATGTACCAATATACTCAAACAAGGAAAAAATAACATTATAGTGCAACACATTACATGTTTATGGTGATGCTAAGTGACTGCACTGCCAGTCACAGCATGTATAGTTATATACAGTACATAATACTTAATACTATTAAATGATTACTGGCTTATCTATTTATTATATTTTTATCATTATTTGACAGTGCACTCCTTCCACTTATTAAAAAACAAGTCTACTTATTAAATAGTCTGCAGCAGCCTCAGAATTCTTGTGCTTCCTAATACTTAGGAGATGGCTACTTCCTGGGCTGCCCACCTTGTGTCTGCAGCCGCCCTTAAGCAACCCTGGTTCTGGAACACCATGAAAGACACTTAAACAGAACAATCAGATCATCTCGGGTGAAACAACACACTGAGCATCATCAACAGTATCAAATACAGCACAGGAAATGACAAGCTGTGGCAATCACTACTCTGACACCTCCAAGCTCACAAGCCAGACCTGCGATCATATGTCCAGATTTAGAACGACAAATACAACATCACAGTGACATATGTGCACCTATATTTATAGCAGCTCAGTTTGTGATAGCTAAATCTTGGAAACAGCCCAAATGCCTACAAATAGGAGACTGGATAAAAAGATTTTTTTTAATAAAATGGAGTATCACTCTGCCATAAAGAATGATAAATTTGAGCCATTTATTCTCAAATGAATGTACTATGAGGGCCTACTTATAAGTGAAATAAATAGGACACAGACGTATAAATACCCTATCATTTCTCTGGTATGAGAAAACTGAAGGTGTAAATGTAAAAATGTAAATGAGTTATATTTTTTTTTTACTTTTTTTTTTAGATAGGGTCTTGCTTTGTAGTTCAGGCTGGCCCTGAGCTCACTATGTAGTCCAGGCAAGCCTGGAACTCAGCAATCCTCCTGCCTCTGCCTCCCGAGTAATGGGATTACAGGCTTGAGCCACCATGCCCAGCTAGTTCTAAAATGTATGATATATTGTGAAATAGGAAGAAAATGTTCAAAAAGCAATGGGAAAGGGGGTGTAGTAAGTAAAAAAGGGAAAGAAAAAATTGATGGTAAAAAATAAAAGAAACAAAGCATGTGGCGGTGAGGGCCTTGTTGGGAGGACAGGAGAATGGAAAATATTAGAATTAAGATGTGTCATGAACTGGCACAAATTTTCAATGTTGATTATGATCACAATGTATATATGAAATGTACCAACAAAGTCAATTTAAAAATTTTTAAAAAGGGGGCCGGAGGGTTAGCTCAGTGGTTCTGGCACCTGCCTCCTAAGCGCAAGGTCCTGAATTTGATCCCCAGTAACCACATACAGTGCTGGGCGTGGTGACTCATGCCCACCAACAATCAATACCACATACCACAGTGTGGGGCATGGTGGCTCATGCCTGTAATCCCAGCACTCGGGAGGCAGAGACAGGAGGATTGCTGAGTTCAAAGCTTGCCTGG
>PVIC010017166.1:0-33072 GCA_004025085.1 Thryonomys swinderianus | reverse complement strand
GCCCGGCACTGTGGTGTGTGGTATTGATCGCTGGTGGGCATGAGTCTCCATGCCCAGCATTGTATGTGGTTACCGGGGATCGAACTCAGGACCTTGCGCTTGCGAGGCAGGCACCGGAACCACTGAGCTAAATCTCCGGCCCCATATTTATGATTCTTATCTCTTCCTTTTGGATTGTTCCCTTAACAAGTAGATAATAATTTCCTTGACTCTTCTGATCAGTCTTGGCTTGAAATCTGCTTTGTCTGTAAATAGAATAGCTACCTTGCTTTTTTTCCTGGGTTTCTGTCACAGGAGTATTGTTTTCTGTCTTAGCCTATGTATTTCTTTTTGAGTTAATGTGTTTCTTGTATACAGCAAATTGTTTTTTGATCCATTCTGAAGTCTGCTTTTTTTTAATTAGGGAAGTCATATTAATGGTTAAAATGGATATATACTGACTTATCCTTGTCATATTATTTTCCTGTTATTAATTGCCTTTCTTTCCCTTTTGTTTAACTATTTTGCTTGGTGATTCAATCTATTGGGATTCTTGGAGTTGTTGTCTTCATTATCTTTTTCCAGAATATCCTTCAGAACTTTTTGGAGTGCTGGTTTGGTGGTCTAAATTTCTTTAGGTGTTCTTTATCATGGAAGTGTTTATTGCTCTACTGATTTTGAAAAATACTTTTGCAGACATCAATCTAGATTGGAGATCCTTTCTTTTTATTTCATTCCAAGCTGTCTTTAACTTAAGGGTGTGAGTTGAGAAGTCTGCTGTGATTCTCATGGATTTTCCTTTATAGGTGATTTGTTTTTTTTTTTCTGTAACATCTTTTATTGTTGTGCTCATGTTTTGAACTTCTGGAATCTTGACTACTATTTCCCTTGCTATAGTTTGTTTTCTAATCATGACTGTTTGGAGTTCTATATTTTTCAGTTTTTCTGTATCTCAAATTCTTTTTCCATGCTTGGAAAGTTCTGTGTTCACTTCTGTGAAGAGAGTTTTTATTCCTTTTGTGCCACCTTATGATTCTTCATTTATTCCAAATCATCTTACATTGTCTTATTTGCATCATCTAGCAGCTGTGGAATTGATGTTTTATGGCATTTTGCTATTTATTTATTTAGTTTTTGAGATAGGGTCTCAGTTTGTAGTTCAGGCTGGTCCTGAACTCACTGTGTAGCTCAGTCAAGCCTTAAACTCAAAGGAATCCTTCTGCCTCTGACTCCCAAGTGCTGGGACCACAGGTATGAACCACCACACTTAGCAGATTTTTTTTTTGTTACTAGGGATCAAACTCAGGACCTTGAGTTTTCCAGGCACACCCAGTATTATTGTATGTGGTTTATGGGATCAAACCAGGGACCTTGTGCTTGCTTGGCACATGCCAGAACCATTGAGCTAAATCTCTAGCCCTCTCATGCTATTTTTAATAGGTCCTTTACTTGATGATTGCCAATCACATCCCTGTCCTGTATATCTGATGATATTCTATCTTTATGTTGGTTGATTCTGCTGTGGATAGTGTCAGTAGAATTTTTTATCTTCTGGATTTCTATTTGAGTCTGTTTTATGGAATTCAGTTCTTTTCTATGTTGGGAATTCATGGTTTCCATGCTTTCCTAAACTCCTCAATTTGGGTCTTACAGTTAGGGCTTGGCTGGAGATGGTGAAGAATCAGATTACTATTCAACCAGCAGGAAACCATAGTTACCTACTTATGAGTAGGACCCAAAGGCTTGAGCAATCCTTGGCTTCTGTTGTGCATTTTACTAGCTTAATATTAGAAATTTCAGAACACTAGGAGGCTGAGGCAGGAGAACTGCAAGTCAGGCATACCCTGGGCTATTTAGCAAATCAGTAAGGCCCTATATCAAAATAAAGAAGGAAAAAGAAGGGCTAGGGATGTATCTCAGAGCAAAGGCCTTGAGTTCAGTTCCCAGTCTCTCTCTCTCTCTCTCTCTCTCTCTCTCTCTCTCTCTCTCTCTCTCTCACACACACACACACACACACACACACGACCTTGATTACAGAATTTTCTACTTTGTTTGCAGTTCCCAGCCCTGGTTTCCTGTGCCAAACCTCCATGTTTCCCCCTTGCTCTTTGGCTTCAAGGCGAGGGGAATTTGAAGCAAGACAATAATACAGTCCTCTTGGGATGTTGTGTCACTCTAGTGGTCATTGAGTTCTGTTTGTTTTAACATATTTCAACAATGGGAACTTCTGTAGGGCAGGAGTCATGTCCACAGCTGCAGCTATGTACCCAGGGTAAAGACACACTCAAATTAAGATTTAGGGTGCTCAAGATATCGGCTCATCTATTATTAAAATACAAATTTGATTAGATAGCAGATGTTCAGATGCTTCACTTCACACTTTGAGACTAATATTACAAGCTGGTGGTCTTTTTATTACTTTACTTTTGCATCTTCCACTAATTAGCACTCTTTTCAAAACAGGAGAAAAATAAAAAACTTGATAGCTGTCATCCGTCTGAATTTTGTGGCTTCTTTAATCACTAAAAGTGATTCTACTAAAATACCAGTCACAGTATATGACAGTGGACCAGAAGCCCAAGAACTGGAGTCTTGCAAGAAGTGGAAAAAATGCACAGAGAAATAGAGGCAGAGATCAGAATAATGCAGGTCCATTCCTTAAACATGATGGATTGCTGGCCTCCAACAGGAGCTTGAAGAGACAAGGAAAGATCCTTCCCTAGAGCCATCAGAGGGAACGACACTTTGATGTCAGCAGTTTCTTCCAGAACTGTGAGAGTACAGTTCCCTGTTGCTTGAAGCCCCTAGTGTATGACACTTAGTTATGGCAGCTCTAGGAGACTAAAGCCATAATCACGGACTATGGTTTGATTGTTTTAAAGTTGTTTCCAATTTTTCGTGAAAACAATGTTGTAATGAACATCCTTGTATAATGCTCTTGTATCTTCCCAAGACAGAAATAGAGCTGCTGGTTAAAGATTATGAATACTTGAAGACCAATCCACCGTGTGCTGTTACCTTTTGAAAAGCCTATACTAATTTAGATTGCTTCCAACAATGAATGGGTGAGTTTAATGATGTCTTTACGTCTCAGCCATAACTGTTACTAATACTCTGCCATAGTCTGTGCTGGCATTTACTGCCGCAGGAGACCACCTGGGCTTGCGCACATTCTTTCAGAGGCTGAGGGTGCTGAGGCTCTGGTGTCCTGCCAGCTCCTCACCCCTGGAGGAGGAGAACAGTGAGAACTACTGGAGACACTGCTGGCCATGTCCTCCCTGCTTGTCCTCTGGGTATCCCATCCTGCGAAGGTGACCCAGCTTGGTGGGACTTCGGGTGTGTGATGGGTCTCTGTTATCCACTGTTAGTCTTCATCAGAAGGAGAGACTCTGTATCAGTACATCAGTGATATTGCCCTTTGTGTCATTTTAACATGTGGTTTGTCTCCGGGCAAGAGTGTGATGTCATTGAGACAGGGGACACAGGCATCTTTGTATCCAGGGATGCAGGAAAATCTGTCCTAAAAAGGAGAGAACAAGGGACTCTTTTGGCCTCCTTATTGGGGTTCCCTTGAGGCTGCTTGTGTTCTTGTGTCTCTGCAGTAATGGATTCTGTATCTGGAAACAAAAGTGAATCCCCTCCCTGTCCAATTGTCCAAGCAGGCCTCAGGATGGCAGCTACTGAGGTAGGCCATCTTGACCCCAGAAAATGCCCCAGGTGCTCCTGACACACCCTAGTAGCTCACGGTGGGGCATCTAGCTAAAGAGCTGGCTTCAAGGCTGCTGATATAGAAGAGGCAGGTTCTGCCGGTGACTGCTTAAAATTCATGTTGCCATGGCAGCATGGCATTAGGCCACGGGTGATCTTGCTGCATGGGGCTTTGATCTTGGGAAAGGCAGGGTTTCTTTTGCTCTTTGGCTGGTTCTAAGGGGACATTGCCTTGGGACCAAGCTTTGTCTTTGCTCTGGGGCCTGGAGATTGTCCTAGATGCAGAATGCTTGGGACAGAAGGGCAGAGAAAGAGAATCTCAGAAGTCAACTAAGCTGCAATTCTAGTCTAAGGGAGCCAGCTCAAAACCCTAAGGGCAAGTGATCCCAGTGTGAAGCGAGAGCAGCCACGGGGATCATAATGAGGGATGGGCATGCGTGGACTGACTTGAGAGTCAAGCACAAATGAGACGTTTGTGTATTTTCAGTAGCAGAGCTGAGGAAGAAGGTGTTTTATAAATAGATGTGAGCTAGCTCAGCAAGTCTCGACACTGCTCCAAATTTACCCATTTACTCAATACCTATGTCTTGAGGATGTACTGTGTGGCTTGTGCTTAGCGATACAATCGCCTCTTAGCCCTCATGGACTTTCCAAGCCAGCAGGGCATGAAAGCCAGCACTGAAATAACACAAAGCAGAATGTGTTCAGTCTCTGGAGAATTGCTCTGGGGTGTCAGAAGGAGAGAACTGTCCCCAGGTGCAACCTGGGTATTCGCAGACAAGTTTGGGTTGTGTGTCAAAGGACAGGGAAGGGAAGGGAAATGTTCCAACCCGTGGACACAGCTAGAGGTTTTGTGGTCAGGAGAGCAAGAGGGGATATGTTCAAGAACACCAGGGGAGTTGGTGGGGCCCAGTCCCAGAACTGAGCAGAGGTCAGCCTGACTTGTAGGTGATGGGAGACACAGGGAATTTTGAGCCCAGCCGTAGCTGATCAAAGCCACACTTGAGGGAAATGAATCAATGGGTGGGATGTGGGATGGACTGAGCAGTGAAGTGACAGCTAGTTTTTGAAATCTCTCTAGGACCAAAGCTATAAGTGGCTACAGTGATATGCCTAAGTGTCATGAAAATGTGGACTTTGGAAGAATAGTTGGACAACTGAGCAGGGCCTGGAGGCTGACCTCGAGGGACAAGCAAAAAGGCAAAATCAACAGCTGTGGAGATGGAGAAATCCAGTGTGTTCATGTTTCCCTTCCAGTGGGATCAGGAGGAGGGAGGGGTTAAGAGCAGAAATCAAGGCCTTGAGTATACAACTGCCAAATTAGTCCCCTAGAGGGAAGACTAGGAGAGACAGAAAGACTCATGAGGATATGACAAAACTAGGGGGGTACTGAGCAGCAAAAGGGGGTGGGGAGAAGAAGCATAGAGGAGTGGAGGACAGAGAAGCATAAATGTGGACTCTGAAGAAAAGCTAATGAAGGTATCAGTCAACTCCCCTATCTCCAAGACACAATACCTGGCACCTGCAACTTAAAGGTATCTCTGCTCTGGTGGAGGGAAGCTGGTCAGGTGCTGCCAGCTGGGAAGAGAGAGCAAAGGGAGATGCTGGGAACTAGACTACTCCTAACAAGTCATATCCTCGATGACCTGCCTCTTCAAACCAGGCCTGATCTTTGAATGTGGGATTGGGAGGGGACATCTTAGATCTACACCATAGCAGGAAGCTGAAAGCTCCCAGCATAGGCCGAACACTGGTTGCCTGAATGCTCCTTCCTAGTGGAGAATTCAAGGGGATTGAAGAAAGAAGGGGCCATTGGTCATATGAAGAATGCTACCTCACTATCCTTGTCACCTAACTTGCTACTCCTTCTGTTGCCTTTAGAAAGAAAGGAAGGAAGTACTCTAGACCATCAGAGTCCTTTGGGCCCTGCCCTCCACAGGCAACTGCAGATTCCAGAAGTGCCTTTTCTTCTGTCACTCAGCTTGTGAAGAGGAGCCAGGCCTTGAGGTAAATGATATCACGTGCTAAATCAGACAATAAAAATGGAAAGGAGACTCAGAGTGAGGAAGGGCAGGCAACCTGAGGCATGTGGTATGGCCAGGGAAGACATGTCCACAAAGATGCACTTGAGAAAAGACATTTAGAACTGAGAGGAGAGCTACTGAAAGGTCTCTAGAGATGGAGTCATGCGATCTGACTCTCAGAAGCAGACTGCCGTGCTCCCTGTGGCTGTTGCCAAAGGATGGATTATGGAGCAAAAGTAGGCATGGGGAGCATTTAGGAGGCTCGCAGGTACCAATGTGAGAAGTGAGGATGTGTTAGGATGGAGGATTGGCAGTGGGCTGAGAGAAGGGGTGGGTTCTGGTTAGGTTTTGGTATTAGAGCTGAGGGATTCTCTGGAGGATTGGATAAAGGGTATGAGCACAAGGAAGAGTCAAGAGCGATCTCAAATATTTTTGGTCACCATAACCCAGATAATGTCATAGCATTTACTGGGTTGAGGATGCCTTAGGAAGAGAGGTTATTGGCAAATGAAATCAAGAGTTTCTTCTTTGTGTCCTATACTCAGAGTATATTAATATTATCATTCTGTTAATATTTTGTTATGTAATTTTGTTTTATTTTTTTCAAAAAATAAAAGATATAAAAAAACATTTCCTTATGGATCTGTTAAATGTGGATGCCCACTAAGCACTCAAAAGGAAGTGAATATATGAGTCCAGAATGCACTGGAGTTAAAAATCTGAGGGTTACCAGGCATGGAGGTGCATACTTATAATTCCAGCACTCAGGAGGCCTAGGCAGATCACCTGCCTAGCATAGAGCACCTTCCAGGCATAGCACCATGTCCTGGAAGCAAGAATATGCTTCAAGAAGGAAGGTCTGGCTGGCTGTCTAAATGCTTTTGATAGGTTGAATGAGGACTCCCTCTTTATGGCTTTCCTGACATGGAAGACAATAGTGACCTTGATAACCACAGTTTCTTTGCAGCAAGAGACACAAATGACCCAGTGGAGTTTGGGTTCAAGACTCTTAAGTAAAAGAGAAACAGAAGACAGGACATAAAGAAAATTTCCTTATAAAGGACAAAGAAAAACAGGGTAGTAGCTTGCAGGGAAGTTAGAGCCAAACAGTAGTTTTGTTCAAAGTGGAAGAAATAACAGCACACTTATAAGTTGATAGGAGAGGTCCAAAACTGAGGAAGGAGAAGAAGATACAAGAGAGAGAAGGAGAAAGCCTCAAGTGATGCTTCTGAGTGGATGAAAAGGTCAAGATCTTCAGGACAAGGGGAGGGTGTGCTTCTGTTGGGACCAGATGGCAGGACAAGGGGGAGGGCAGAGTTCACAGGCACAGAGGCAGCAAGCAGCGGAAGTGGTGATGTGAGTGAGGAAGAGGAAGTGTGTCCTTCCTGTGGCTGCTCAGAGAGGAGTCATGGAGAGGAACTGGTGATAGCCAGGGAGAGTGCACATGGGAATGTGGACCAAGAAGCATGGGAAGGAGGCTGGGTGAGGAGAGCTGGAGGGCTTCCTGAGTGGCTCACTAAATTTGTGGTTTACAAGCATGAATTTACATTCTGTGGTGTGAAACTGCTGAGTCATAGGTACTCTCAGGCAGATGCCTCAGACCTCTGTAGATGTCTCTCCTTCTTGGCAAGATACATTCCAAGACTTCCAATGTTGCCTGGCACTGTGGTTAGTACTGACCCTCGTTCATACTGCTTCTTACTGTACTTTCATACCTATGAGAAAGTTTCCTTATCACTTAAGGGAAGCACTTCATAGCTTTGAGCCAATGTAAAATAAAGGTTACTTACTGAGCCACTGTAAAATAAAGGTTTCTTGGACATCAGGTCATTGATCTCTCTCCCAAGGAAGCCAGGGAGTAACCAGCAGACAGGTAATGTACTGACTCATATTCAAAGTGGTATCTAGTGGGGCACTGTGGGATTTCATCACACTGCTCAGAACCGTGCATGATTTGAAATGTACAAATTGTTTATTTCTGGAACTTTCTATTTAATATTTTCACACCCCAGTGGATGGTTGGTAAGCAACTATGGAGAGCAAACTCACAGAGAACAGGGCAGGGGGTGGTCCTAGACTAGCCTATGTGTCCAAATATGTCCTTATATCCATTCTCCACATGGGCTTGTGAAGCATGTTTTCTATGACTTCATTTCCTTTTCCTGAGGCATAGTTCAAATTCCCTCTCAGCATCACTCTTATCTAGTAGGCAGGGAAAATAAATAACTTTTTGTTTTACATTTCTGTGTACCTGCTTGAGTCTTTATGTGTGATAAAGGGCATAAAAGTAGTAAATATTATTTTTCCTTCCCTTATTCATATTTATGGTCATTTATGTTTTATCTATATCTGTGCTCCTAAATTTTCATCTACAAACACCTTTTAATTATTCTATACCACTTATAGACAAATATGCTGCTTATTTAGCATTCACACATTCTCCCTTTTATTAATTAAAAATTACACAGCTCCAAATCAATTCTTATAACTCTTAACCTTTCTGATATTTTCAGAATGTTGTAAGTCACTTATGTGGCCAGAAAGTGGTGTGAGAACCAGGGGTAAAGTTAAAGGGTAAACCAGACCCATGAGCACTCCAATAGGAGAGCTTTCCAGAAGACAGTGAAAAAGCCCCCAAATAAATGAAATTCAGAAAGACGTGGTGAGGTTTCTATGATTGAAAAATGTCTTTTGAAATAATAGGGAAAAGGGATCCACTGAACCAAGGAAGTGGCAGCAAAAATGGAAAGGAACCGTCACTGGTCATTTGAGAGAGGCAGATGAAAAAACACAGATTCCACCTCACTCCAGAAAGAATGGCTGCCATCAATAAAATAAATTTACCAACAATAAATGCTGGCAGGGTTGTGGGGAGAAAGGAACCCTTCTCTACTGTTGGCAGAAATATACACTGATGCAATCAGGGTGGAGATTCCTCAAATAACTAGGATTAGAGGCCATTACCCTGCTGGGTATAGTCACAAAATAAAAGCAACATAGTAAAGAGACATATGTGCACCTATGTTTATAACAGCTTAGTTTGTAATAGCTAAATCTTGGAAACAGCACAAGTACTCATTAAATGGAGATTGGATAGAGAATAGTTGGGGTTTTTTTAAAAATAGAAGGGAGTATTACTTGGCCATAAAGAAAATTAGAGATATTTATAGCTAAATAGATGCACCTTGAGAACATACTTGTAATTGAAATAAATAGGACAAATGTATGCAAATACCATATCGTTGCTCTAGCGTGAGAAACTAAAGGTGTAAATGAGGTCTAGACTATATGATAGGTACAGTGAAACAGGAAAAAATGTTCAAAGGGAAAGGGGATCTGCGGGAGACAGAGGGAAGCAAAAGATAGAAAAACTTTGGTATTTAAATGGAAATAAATGGAAACAAAGCTTAGGTATATAGGGGTTGAGGGACTGTAGGGAAGGCAGGGAAAGAATAAGAATCAAAATATATCGTTGCCAGGCATGGTGGCTCACACCTGTCATCCCAGCACTCGGGAGGCAGAGACAAGATCGCTGAGTTTGAGGCTTGCCTGGGCTACATAGTGAGCTCAGAGCCAGCCTGAACTACAAAGTGAGACCCTGTCTCAAAAAAAAATACCATGTACAGGTACAAATTCTCAATGAGGAATGTGATCATAGTGTATACCTAAAACGTGCCAATAAACTGAAATTATTTTTAAAAATGAACAAATAAGAGACAGGGAGGTGGTAGAATTAACAGGACTTAAGGGATCATTTGCATGCAAGAGAATGAGAGTGTGTTGGTTCAGGTTCTTTAGAGGAATAGAATCAATAGAAAATGCATATGTGCATAATTATGCAAGGGGATTAATAAGACAGGTTTACAAGATTAGAAGCAGGCAAGTCCATAGGGCTGCCTGCCTGCAAGAGATGAAGAAGAGCCATCACTGCTTATCTGAGAAACAGGAAATGTTTGAACAAGAGGGATCCAGGATGCAGTGCCAGCCCCAGACTCAAAGCCCGGAAGCTCCATGGAGAGTCACCAGTGTGTGTTCACGTCGCAAAGCCAAAGAAGCTGATGTCTGAAATCCACGGGCTCTGACAGCAGAAAAGATGCATTTGATCCCGGGTAGGCAACTTCCTCTTTCTTTCCTTTCCCTTCCCTCTGGGGTATGACTCCACTGGATGACACCAATTGCAATCAGGGTGAACGGCTTTCTGGTCTACCTGCCAACTAGCTTTGGAAACACCCCAAAGACACATCCAAAGTGTGCTTTACTAATCTTCTTGGCCTGTGAATCCACCCAAGATGACAATCAAGATTTATGGTCACAGTGTTAAGAAGAAGAGAGCCGTCAGGTCTGGAATGCAAAGTGAGGTCATAATGGATCCCAAAGAAACAGTCTACCACAAAGAAAGGATAACTCCATATCTACAGGAAATACATGAGTCAGAACCTTGCATTTGTTCATTCAAATATCCATGCCATAAGCTTCAACTGTACACTACATAAACAGGAAAACTGTCCTCTCAGAAATTGAGTGTCTCTTCAGGGAGCTAGAAATATAAATAAAAATACTAAATAAATGTCCGTCCAATCTGCTATAATAAAAACATATATGAAGTTTATTTAGTAAATCCTCTTCAAATTGTATTTATCATATATATATTTTCTTAAAAATTATGAGACTTTTTCTGCTACCTTTGAATTAAATTCCATTTCTATTTCACTTATAGTTAACTGTACTATGATCTTTGTAATATTGCTTTGTTTTGAAAATATTGCAATAGGAGTTGAGATAGGGGTTGGAAAAGGAGAAGAAAAATATTATTTGTATAACATAAGTGTACACAGATAAGTAAAAAGCTCCCCTGACACTTAAAAATTATTTAAATTAATTAGAGAATTTAGTAGGAAGATTATAGAAAGATGGTAATACAATACTCATTAACTTTCTGTTTTACTAGTGTGGTAGACTTATTATTCATCTAAAATTCTTCTTTCTTTTCCTATTCTTCTTATAACTTCCTGGAAGGCATACTCTATACTTCCCACTCTGTGGAGTATGTGGCCTGACCAGTGGAACATATAAGAAATTAACAAAGCACACTTCCTATCTGAGGCCTCAAGAGCACAAAATCTGATCAGCCCTCCTGGGGCTCTGTTCTGTCTCATAAGAAGGACACATGTCAGACATGTTTTGCATTTCTGGAGAGTTTCCAGCAATAGAGA
The DNA here is from genome assembly GCA_004025085.1 of Thryonomys swinderianus. Classification (NCBI taxonomy): domain Eukaryota; kingdom Metazoa; phylum Chordata; class Mammalia; order Rodentia; family Thryonomyidae; genus Thryonomys; species Thryonomys swinderianus. Next base: position 22,148 of record PVIC010017166.1, on the reverse strand, counting down.
CACATGGAATAGACTTGAACTCGATGCCATGCTGGAGTCCAGGCTGGCTGACCTAGCATGTGGATTCCGTGTTTGCATGTGCAAGTAATTATGACTTTCTAAATGGTTGGTTATGCTGAATAATTATAACAGAGAAGTTTTAGACTTCAGCTGGGGGTGCACTTCCATGGTAGAGTGCCTGCCTAGTATGGGCAAGGTCCCAGTACTAAATAAAAATAAAAATCTCAGACTTGTACAATCAGTGATAACCGGTATGAAAATGTAGTTACTAAAAAATTTGTACTTCCAAGACCTCCCATCACCAGTTCTTTGAAATAATTGTAATGGAAAAGATGTTTGGCAAATTAAAAAAATATATATTTCAACAGAGAAATTTAAAAGATGTTTTGAATAAATTAAGTGCTAGATCATATTTCTGAATTGAAAGAACTTAATGAGAGTCTGTTCTTCCAAAGTTAATTTTTCATGCACTTAAACAACTTTAAGATAAAATATATAGAAGAGAATTATTAAATAATTTAAAAGAAGGAGTAAAAATGGGGAGAGGTTAACTCTTCCATATATTAAGACAATATAGTATTATAAGCATGTTAGTGCTTATGTCCATTGAATGATCTAGTTACAAGATAGCAATTTAATATATAATGCTGGTACTATATTTGTTTAAAAAATTAGAAGAAAAGAGTATTATTTAATAACTGGTACTAGAATGATATTTCCATTTGAGGAAAATACATTTGTTTACTCATTTCACACAAAATAGCCAGTGAGATTCCAGGCAAATGAAGGAGTCATATGCAAATATTAAATTGTGTTAAAATTTAAAAATAGACATTTTAAAATATTTAGGATGGGGAAAAACTTTTTACATTAAACTCATATAAGACAAGCCATGCCAAACAAGCCATGAAAAGCTATGTCATCTTTATAAATAAGATAACCACTCATTTATATTAGAGGGGAAATCTTAAACCTTACCTGGCATCAAGCATAAAAATCATTTTATGATGAGATATAGACCTAAACCTGAAAGCTAAAAACAAAAAAAATACTGGAAGAAAATATAAGTGAATATTTATATGAACTTGGAATAGACATTTCATAGAAAGTATGTAGAGAACAAAAATTGTAAAATAAAACTTGAGGAATTAGATCTCATCAAAACCAAAAACTGCAGCCCATGAAAAAGATACCATCAGAAAAATAAATAGCAACACTCATTAATTGAGAGACAATATTTGCAGCACATTCTATTTGACAAAGAACTTGTTTCCAGTTTGTAGAAAGGATTCCTACAAATCAATGGTTAAGAAAAAAATAGCTCAGTTAAAACTGGGCAAAAGATCTGAGAAGATACTTCATAGAATAATTTGTACAAATAGACCATAGGCCAGTGAAAACCATAATGAGATACCATTACATCCTAGGGGAACAAAATGATGGGACTAATGTGGAGAGAATGTGTAACTGGAACTTTCATACATTGGTAGTGGGATTGTTAAGTGATCAAACATTTTTGAAAACTGGGAGTTTTTGGAAAAGTTAAACATATGTCTATCTTCTGAGCCAGTGATTCCACTCCTCTGTATTTCTCCTAGGAAAATGCAAGCATATGTTTCCCAAAAGGCTCGCACACAGTGTTCTTAACTGCTGCATTCATAACAACCCAAACCTGGAAACTACTGAGATGCCCATAACTGACAGAAGGCATAAGCTTTGGTCTATTTCTAAGTAGATGAGACGATTACTCGGTAATATATACAACAAAGTTGATGAAACATTATTTGAATTTAGAGCTCTTAAAAAGTTCTTACCTGGTAATTCTACATCTAGGAATTTAGTTGAAGGGAACTGTCTGAAATTCAGTGTTATTTACTAGAGCAAAAAAATTCAACATTCTAAATTGTCGAATGTGGAGGAGAGTTCAGGACTTCAGCAATTAAAACTTTTTATAGACAGTGTTCAATGACATGATAAATGGCTTAAAAGTGACCAGTGAAAAGAGCAGTATGGAAAACTGGCTAGCTGATATTCTTCTAGTACTGGGAAAATTGCAAATATAGGTGAAATTGTTGGTATTTCTTTGGTGATTTGCCTGAAGAAGATGCTTTATTTCCCCCTCTTCATAACAGTGGCTGCAAGTTTTGCTTATGGTCATGTTTGCTGGGCTCGGTGTTTTAAACACAACAAGAGTTCATTTCTAATATTTTTCAAGGTGCTTGCTTCGGCAGCACATATACTAATATTTTTCAAGTTGAGATTATTTATATGCAAATTCTGATTCCCAGGTTTTCTCAAAAACTGGAAGGTCTGGTGACAGTGTTCCCATGCCACAACAGCTGAAGCTGAGTAGTGCTTCCCTGAGATAGGAAATGAACCCTTTATTTTTTTCCTACATGGTACATTATTTACATTCTCTATCTTACCCCTTCTGGGCATTTGCTTCTGCAAACCCTGATTAAACACTGAATTTACTCCTTGGATTGTATCAGAGCATCAGAGAACTCTGCTCCTCAACCACACTGCTTTGGCTTTGTGCCACCATCCCATGGGATTTGTTACGATTATTGTTATAGGAAGCTGTTGACAGTGAGGTTCTCTGTCATGTACAGAACAAATTTTCTCTTCACTCCATGACCCCAAATGCCTCTGCTTCTCCCAGCCATTATAGTTACTATTGTAATCTCACAGACACCATGACGTTTATGAACCATCAGGACTGTCCCAGCCCTGGCTTCTAGGAGGATCAGATCTAAATCTTTCATAAAGTGTAGCGTGTCAGAGCCATGCACACAGGGTGTGTGCCTAACATGAAGAGTTGAAGAATGGAAACATCAACAGCAGTCTTACGTGGGTTTCCAAAAGTGGACCTTGAGATGACAATTTGTGTGGAAGTGTTTTATTTGAAAAGCACTTCCAGGAGAAACAAGTCGAAGAGAGCAGCATGCAGGACCAGAAAGGGAGAGAAGCTATCCCAGGTGGGATCTCAGCACCATGGAGAGTAGCTTCCTTCTCCTACCACAAGGCGACACTGCAGTAAGTTACACCTCCCAGGTTAGAACCCCTTTGGGTATAAACTACCAGTCACTTTTCCCTTTCTGCACATTTGACCAAAGCAACTCCCCCAGAGACCTGGGGCAGTCTTTCAGGAGAGCTCTAGGTGCTGGGGGCTGGGTGGAAGCCATCCTGGAAATGGACAAAGGGACTCAGGAGATCTGAGTGAGCACCATAGTGTCCACTACCCAAGGGTCATTTCTGAGAGATCAGGATTGTGTGACTATCTTGCTTTTTAAGTATATTTTGTCATTCTCAAATTTTCTACATTGTTGAAATATGGATTTTATAACCTGAATGAAGACTAAAGTCAAATGTTAAACCACGTATCTTCCTTGAGCCATGACTCTTCTTAACCTTTTTTGCTAAACTTTCCTTAAAGGAAAATTTAAGATAAATTTTATTTTTCTTTTGATGAATGCAGTACATGTTTGCTGCTGGAAAGGTAGAAAATGCAGTCCAGAAGTGGTGGTGCACACCTGTGATCTCAGCCCTTGGGAAGCTGAGGCAGGAGGATCACCCCAATTTCAGGCCCCCAAACAACAGTGAAATCCAAGACCTTACAAAGTAAGACCTTATCAGAAAAAAATAAGCAAACGGAGAAAGGAAAATGAAAAGAGGAAGAAAATACAGATAATAGAAGTTAAAACCCCCAAACCCTCAAATCCCACAGCCAGAGACAATTATTGTGATCAATTTTAAATATATTCTTCTAACACATATGTTAGGCAAAAGCTAGAAATTATTGTAAATGCCTTCTTTTAAAGTATTTAAATGAAATTTTAGGTTTGAGACTAGTTTTCAGATTTACTGTGAGTTCCCGTACTTCTCATCAGTTAAACACCTGCTTTTTATACTGCTTTTCATGAACACCTTTCTACCCACTATAGCCTTATCTCAGCATCACTTTTAATGTGATTACATTCTACTAAAGGGATAACATATAGTTTATCTAACCAGTCCCATTCTATCAGGCATCTCAGATATTTTTAATTTTTTGCTTTTATAGACTTCTCTTACCAAAGGTTCTTAGAAGTATAATAGCTGGGTCAAATGGAAGAGAATATTTAAGATTCTTTATACCTGCTGATCTTCTTAGTACATGTTTGCTGATCTTCTTAGTACATAATGATTACATTCTCTTTAGGGAGTTTGGTTCATAATATAATTCTTTTTCATTCTCTGCTTTTCCCCTCCCTCCCACCTCCCCACATCTCTTGATTTCCTTTCCACTTAAGAAAGATATATCTTCCTACTTCCTATTATCAAAACTTTATTTTGTTCTTTATTTATAATTTGGGTTTCTAATATGCATAACTATGTGATATTTAAGCTTTTGTGCCTTATTTAACTTTATACCATGTCCTCAAGGTACATCTATTTTACTATAAATGACTCAAGTTTATCTTTCTTTATGGCAGAGTAGTACTCTATTGTGTGTAAACATCCCATTTTCTTTATCCATTCATCTATTGATGGGCATATAGGCTGTTCCAAGAGTTAGTTGTTATGAACTGTGCTGCTATGAGTGTGGGTATGCATGTATCACTAAAACATGCTGTCTTCTGGAAAGAGATCTGGAATAGGAATGGCTGGGTCAAATGGAATTTCTAGTTTTAGTTTTTTAAGGAATATCCCTATTGATTTCCTTCTGGTTATGTTAGTTTACATTCCCAACATCAATATAGAAGAACTGCTTTCTCCCCACAGCCACATTAGCATTTGTTATTATTTGATTTCTTAATGATGGCTATTCTTCCTGGCATAAAATGGAATTTAAGTATTGCTTTAATCCACACTTCTCTAATGGCCAGTGAATGTTCCTGAATATTTCTTCATGTATTTTATTGGCCATTTGTATTTTTTTCTTCTCTGAAATGTCTTTTCATTTTACTTGGTTATTTTTTACTGGGCTTTTTATTTTGTGGGGTATACTTTTTTTAAACTTTTTCTAGATACTAGTTGTTATTCTATGTCTGAGGAGTAGAGTACAACACATTTTCTCATTCTGTAGATTTTTGTTTTATCCTCCCTTGGTTGTTTCTTTTGCTGTGCAGAAATATTTTAATTTAATATAATCCTACCTGTTGATTATCAGTACTATTTCCTGTGCATTTGGGGTTCTGTTGAGAAAGTCTTTGCTTACATATGACCTCAAGAGTTTTACCTATTTTTATCTTATAGCAGATTGTCTCTGTTTTAACATTTAGATCTTTCACTCATTTTGATCTTAGGTTGGCACATGGGCTTAAACTCAGTCTTTTGCACATGGATGGTTTCCCCAACACCATTTGTTAAGGAGGCTATTTTCCTCCACAGTGTGGTTTTGGCCTTTGTCAAACATCATATGGCTGAATGTGCTTGTGGTCATTTCTGCATCCTGTATTCTACCACTGATCCCCATGTCTGTTTTTTGTTTGTTTGTTTGTTTTTATTTTTTTGAGACAGGGTCTTGCTTTGTAGTTCAGGCTCTCCCTGAACTACAAAATGTTAGAATCACTATGTAGCCCAGGAAAACCTTCAAACTCAGCAATCCTCCTACCTCTGCCTCCTGAGTGCTGGGATTACAGGCATGAGCCATTATGCCTGGCACTGTGGCATGTGGTACTGATTGCTGGTGGACATGAGTTGCCAGGGATCAAACCAGGGACCTTGTGCTTGCTAGGCAAGTGCCAGAAGCACTGTGCTAAATCTCTGGCCTTTCAGGGTTTTTGTTTGTTTGTTTGTTTTTTAATCATGAATGAGTGTTAGATTTTGTCAAAAGGTTTTTCAGAGTCTCTTAAAATGATCATGTGAAATGTGTCCTTGCTTCTGTTTTTGTGACATATACATTTGTTGATCTTTGTATGCTGGGTCACCGTTGCTTTGATGGGATGAGGCCTATTTGGTCATGATGTATGATCTTTTTGATGATTTGTGTATTTTGTTACCAGCATGTTATAAAAGACTTTTCCATCTATATTTGTTAAAGAGATTGGCCTATAGTTCTCTGTTTTTTTTTTTTTGTTGTTGTTGTTAAATCCTTGTCTAGTTTTTGAATCAGGGTAGTGTTAGCTTCTAGGAATAGCTTAGATTTTTAAGAACAGAAAACCTGGACTAGATATGGTGGTACACATCTGCAATCCGAGCACTCTGGGGGAAGCCAAGGCAGAAAATTGCAAATTTCAGCCCAGCTGGGGGAACTTAATTATTTAGTCAGGCCCTATCTCAAAATAAAAAACAAATAAAGAAAGAAAGAAAGAAAGAAAGAAAGAAAGAAAGAAAGAAAGAAAGAAAGAAAGAAAGAAAGAAAGAAATCTCATTTCCAGTAAAACAACACTTTAACTATGTGCCTTTCCTTTGTAGAGGGGGAACCAAAGGAAACATCAGAGGTACTGTTGTGTGCCTACTGCAATAGTCCAGGCAGTGTGGATACGATGTGGATGTGCTGGGAGGATGAGTGACAGGAAGACTGTAGACCAGTCGTAGCTGACCTGGTGTTGATCAGCTGCGTGCTGGTTTTCTAGCTGGTTCTTTTTCTTGACTTTTTCCTCCTGATATATTACAAATACTCTAAGATCTTGACTCCTCACAAAACTGAGTGCACTATCAAGAACTCATTGGATCCTCAGTGATCTTATAGCTCACTCACTGTGGCTTCAAATGCTACTCACACTCAGTTGAAAGCCCAATTCTAGGCCAAACACTGTGCCAGGTGCCTTGACCTACAAGACCTCCTGTTGTGCCAACATTACTAACTTATAGTAAATAGTAAGCTTATACATGACGCAGTAACTTGTTGATGTAGTAAGTTTACACAGGAAGTTGATATGGAGGATACAAGAAAAGTCTACAAAGTTCAAAAAATATTTCAGTGGGGTGGATGGTGCCTCTCCTTTTCGTACTTGCTCAGCGGGCTGTTCAGGCTCTTTGACTCCCATCCATGGTAAGGAATTTATTATACAGAGAACTGATACTGTTGGTGCTCTGTTCCTCTGTATCCCCTTGGTCTTTCCGCAGGCTGCCACAGACAGTTTCTCTGCTTCTGACAGTGCCCCGCCTCTCTGCCTGAAGTCATTCTCTGACCATGGGGACATTCTTGTTCTATGTGAGGGACATCCTAGAAGTAGTAGGGAGCCAATATTCTGGCTAGATCTTGACTAAGAGGCGGGGTGTCTGTGGGCCAGCACTCAACTTCTTCACCTGTAGGGAACAGTTCTAAGGTATGTTCTACAGACTGTCTCCAAGAGTTCTTGGTGGATGGAGAGCCAGTGGCCCACAGTGGCTCCCCAGGCATCACCACAGGATTCCTGGCCTTTCTTCCTTGCTGGCCTCATTTCATCCACTCCCCTCAGTGGTCTCTGGAGTCAACTTTTCAATCCAGTAGGATAAAGGGCACAGGGTGATATTTAGTGATCCAGTGTACTCATATATGAAACAAGAGTTTTAGGTACAGTTGGTCCTATGTATGCAGATTCTGCTGGGGATTTAGCTCAAGTGGTACTGCACCAAACTTGGATGCACAAGGGCCTGAGTTCAATTCCCTGTACTGAAAAAACAGCAACAACAACAACAAAACACCAAAACCAAAAACAAAACTATATATGCAGATTCTGCACTTGTGGATTCAGCCAACCTTGGTTGAGAAAACATTCAGGGAAGAAGATTGCATCTGTATTAAATATATACAGGCTTTTCTTGTCATTATTCTCTAAACAATACAGTAAAATATCACCCCTATTTGCTTAGCGCTTGCATTGCATCAGGTACAAGAAGTACTCTAGCTATGATGTTAGCATGTGGAAGACCTGTACAGGCTTGATGCAGACGTGATGCCATTTTATGCAAGGAATGCTAATAGGTCACAAAGCGATTCTTAATTAACTTTTCAAATTTGAAATTATTTCAACTATATAAGGGTCTTGAATGTCCAAGGATTTTAGTATTCTAGTGAATTCTGGACTCAGTCTTCTATCGGTACTGAAGGATGACTGCATTGAAAGCAATCTGATCGTCCCTCCCCTCCCCTCCCCCTCTCTTTCCTTACCTTCTCTTCCCTCCCCTTTCCTTCCTTTCCCTTCTGTGCCCACTAAACTGATTTGGTGACACACTCATGGGGCTCAATGCAGTTTGGAGATCACATCCAGGAGGCAGGTATGCTGAGGAGAATGGGGTGTTGATCCCAAGGGTGAGCTGAGCCTTGAACGCCCGTGGGGAGGCACAGTGAGCCACAGAGGGCAGCCAAGAGGGCTTTGAGCAGCTTGTGGATGCCTCCATTTCACTGAATTTCAAACTGACACTTCTTGTCAAGGGGCTACTTTATGGGCCTCTGCTGACCATCTTGGCACATAGCCCAAGAAGAACAGTGCCTCCTTTTCTCTGAACAGTCCTTCAGACCACCTCAGAGAGCACCAGGGCTGGGAACTGAGGGTGGAGAGAGCAATTAGGAAGGAGGAGGAGGAGGAGTGGATGTGGATTTTCAAAGGTCAGCTGAGTATGATTAGCACACGCCTGGAGATTTATTCCAAGTGCCTTTCCTAACTGGAAAAACAACAATAAAAGAAAAAAAATCCACCCAAGCCCACAAGTAGGGTAGAGGTTGAAGAACACTTTAATTCATAAGGAAAAGGGCTTGAATAATTGATGCTGCCGCCATGCCAAAGATAATTTCAACCCTCTCTCTATCTCACAAAGACATTTAGCATTGATTGAGATCAAAGTATCATGGACCCCCACTGCCAGGCTGAAAGGCAAAACTCACAGCGGCCTTTCTCCGCTCTGATAATGTCGTCTTTATGTAGTTAATAAACTGCACACTTCAGTCAAACTATATCATTACAGAAGACTTAGGGAGCTAATAATTTAAAAGCAAAGAATTGCCTCTGTTCTTCACTTTGAACTAAACAACATTCTGTTGAGTGAGGAGGACATCAAAGTCTTGTCACTATTACCAGTGTGGATCCAGCAGAAGGCCTCACAGAGTGGGTACTTCAGTCGTCAAGGGGGAAGGAGAGATAGAGAGAAAAGATTAAAGATATTGGCTGATCAACCTGAAGGCAGCACCAGGTGTTTTTGTTACTATTATTTGTGCCGCCCGAGCATCGGGTGGTGGCTTCATCAGGGCGAGTTCTTGTGAAGTAAGCCGGGCTGCCTTCGGCCTCAGCGCTGCTCTGAACTCTGCGAACCGCAGCTCTGCGTGTCCTCAGCTTGCCCGCACCTCTCAGCTCCCCAAGTTCTGTTTGCGTGGCTTCCTTGGGCTTTCCTCGAGTCCTCGAATCAGGCAGCAAAGCCCCGCATAGCTGCTTCACCCTGGCCCCTTTGTCATGACGCAGTTGGCCTGACCTGGGGTTTCACGGGGTTCCTGGGTGAGGGAATCCGATGCGCTAGTGTTTGGGAACACGCTGGGGAACCCCATTCTACTAGCACAGCCTACACCCTGCAGGGCTGTGTTGTGCGGCAGTAGTAAAGGACAATGCTATGTAAAGCTTGTAAAGCCTTCGCTGGACCCCACACGCCACTGTGAGGAGGACTTTCAGCAGGGACGCACAGGAAGCCGGAACTCTCAGGAAAATGGTTTCCTCTGGGTTGAAAATCCTGTCCTGAAGGGAAGGAGACAGGACAGGTCTGAGGAAGAAGTCAGCTGAGATGTAGCTGGCTGACCGCTGGCCTTAAGCTGACACCTGGGGAGTTATGGGCGATGAGTGGCACCGAGGTGGACTCTCCTTGGGTTTTGCATCCTGCATCAGGCCACCAGAGGCTGTGGCGGCCCTTGAGGGTTGTGCTGACATTTCAGACGTGTCCCACCTGCATGGCTTCCATGGGCCAGAACCTTGTGCAAGATAAAAGTGGAGCCCGAAGCCCTCTGTGGTGCACACTCTCAGATCGGGGAGACCGGTGTATTACCCTGCAGAGGGGCTCTGGGCAGGAGGGAGGGAGAACTGACTCATTCACCAGAAGACTCTAGGAAATGGGCAAGTTATTTAGCTCAGGAGTTTTAAGACTTTTACCCTGAGATAAAATACCACAGAGATTTAAGAAACTCTGCTACCATCATCATTATTATAATGGTCTTCATCATCTGTGTTTAATGTGAATTTGCTGAGCATGTTACATGTATTAGCTCCTTTCTTCCTTCTGAAAGTCCTGTGAAGGGTGGTGTATGTTTAATAACTAAAAACTGTTACTTTAGGACCCACAATTTTAGAATCACATCCAGTAGCTTTTCAATGAAATGTCCTTTATATTAGTTTGAGAAATGATCTCTTTTTCCAACACTGAGCCCAGTAAGGTAAATTACTGCCTCTGTAGAATGGCATGATATATATAGGTAATCAAAATGCTCCAATAACGTGGATGGGTTCTTAATGCATCAGTAAGTGGAAAAGTTAGGCCAGAAGGTTACATTATAAATGTATGTCTGTGCATGTGAGTGTGGGCAATTTTTCTTTTTTCTTTTTTTTGAGACAGGGTCTCGCTTTGTAGTTCAGGCTGGCCCTGAGCTCACTATGTAGTCCAGGCAAGCCTCAAACTCAGCAGTCCTCCTGCCTCTGCCTCCTGAGTGCTGGGATTATAGGCATGAGCCACCACCCAGCCTGGCACTGTGGTGTGTGGTGGTGACTGCTGGTGGGCGTGAGTCACCACCCCTGGTATTGTTGTATGTGGTTACTGGGATCGAACCTGGGATCTTGTGCTTGCTAGACAGGCACTGGAACCGCTGAGCTAAACCTTTGGCCCTGTAAACAATATTTTTAAAACATTAAGGGATATTTTTGCATCTATGTTTCCTTTTGCTCTTTGATAACCCTCCTCCTTCCCCTCATCCTCGGCATTAAAGTTCCGTACTTCGGTGCTTTTTGCCTCGAGGAGGGGAAGTGCCATAGAATGCAGTGAAGAAAGCCACTAGGGAAGGAGGAATGGGACAGGGAGGCTGGGGATCTGAGCCCACAGAGCAGCTCATGGGTCAGGCACCACCCTGGGCCACATCCCCTGTGCCCCAACCCCTTATTCTTCTTTTCCAAAAAGGAACTGAACTGGAGAGACTGAATTCCTGCCCACAGTAGAATGAGAAATCAAGTTGAGTTAGAGGAAATAAAGATCACTCTGTTGACTGAATGAAGCTATAGACCAGGGAATTATAGTCGCTCCTTCTGCCCAGAGAAGGAGTAAAAGGACAAAGGTCAAAACTGTGGCTTAGTGGTTATCACTGAGTAATTTGTTTCCTTCTTGGTGCTCTTTTGTCTTTCATATTTTCACCAAAAAACATTTTGAGGCTTTTTTTTGGTCTTTTTGTGTATGTGTGGTGCAAAGGACTGAACTCGGGGCATAGGCAAGCAGTTTATACCTGAACTGTACCCCTAACCCTAATTTTGAAGTCTCAAAAGGAAATTTGAACTTTTCTCTTGCGGCTTCACCAACAAGGACAATGCTGGCTCTAACATTAGCCTGTGTTTATGAGAGAAAGTAGGTACAAATATACAAAAAAGATATGCAAATATGTAAGAATTTACAGGATTGGCTTACTAGGGCCACCCACAGTCAGATGTGGAAGAGTGCAGTGTGTATCTGGAGACCAAAGGATTCAGTCAAAGGTCTGGAGCTCACTGCAGTATCTGTGTGAATCTGTACCAGGAGGCTGAAGAGTCTGTGCTGGAAGCCAAGACATCCAGGATGAAGGCAAACAGTGGAACTCCTCCAAAGCAGTGGGCAGGCCCATCCTTCTTCATTTCTCCTTTATACCATCCAGGCGACAAGCTGCTTTCGCATGGCTCTTCCACACCCTAGGAGTGGAACTGCTCAGCCAATTTAGTTGAGCTTCTGTTACTCAAATTGACACAATCAATCAACCATCACACTGGCTTGAATTTATTAAGGAAGCTTAATACAGCAGGTGTTGGGCTGCTGCCACTTTATATTATGCCCCTGTGGAATAGGTACTATCATTACTGCATTTCATAGATAAAGAATTTGAAGCTCAAAGAAGCAAGCAACTTGCCCAAAGTGGCAGAAAAGTCATAATACTTCATGTGTGTCTGACTCCAGATCCTATGCCTCTTTCATTCACTTCATTGTCTAATGGGAACTTTTTCTGCTAAACACACAATTAGCCTAAGCATCTGGGAATGGAGTTAATATGGGCAAAAACATGGACGCAGAGCCATGTTGGTCTTGTCAATAAAGCAAAGAGTCCATATGCAGGGCTGACCCATGTGTGGCCTGAGGACATGGCTGCCTGCACGGTGGGAAAAACCAGCCATGAGGCTTGATGGATCATACTGACACAACGATGAAAGGATTGTGTTTTGAAAGCACCAAACTGAACTGTCATTAGAAGACAAAGGCTCATAAGTCATGCCAACTCCATCTACGCACTGTGGTTTCTAAACCAGGAAGTATTTTTTAAACGTACGTTTTCAATGAAGTTTGGCACGGAGTAAAGCATACAGCAACTACAGAGAGATTTTCGCAAAGTGAACACCCCACATAACCAGCTCCCAGATCGAGGGACAGACATTCTAAGAAATCAAGATGCCTCATTATACCCACATTCAGTTATTTCCCCCTTACCAGAGCTAACAAAGACTTCAACTATGTTAGTTTGGCTTGCTTTTGAACTTCACGTAGAGGAAACGTTTTGAACATTGTGCAAATGAATCATAAGGTATGTTTATGAGATTTGTCCATTATATCTATGCAAAGTTGGTTCGTGCTCACTGAATGGATATGTTTCTCATGTGTGAGCATATAGAGGAGCATTTAGTCTCTCACCTTGTGGATATAGTTGTCATATTTGAGTCTACAGAGCAGAATTTTCCCATCTTGCTGATAAGCACTTGATCTTTCTTTCCTTTTCTCTCTTCTTTCTCATCTTTCCTTTCTTTCTTCCTGTTATTTAATACACAGCCATATATATTTCTTTTGGGGACATATCTAGGGGTGTCATTGCCCAACCAGAGCATAGGTATTTATCCCATATTGGTAAATACCATCAAAAAGTTGTCCAAGGTGTGTAAGGTTCCCAGTTGCTTTTATTCTTTGTCAGTGCTTGATATTTTCTGTTTGAAAGGTAGGTAGTGGTGATAAATCATTGTCTTAGTGAGGTTAAGTACTTGAATAACTTTGGTGAGTTAAAAGCCATTTGGACTTTCTTTTCTTGTGAAGTCCTATTAAAGTCTTTTATAGGAAGTACTATTTTAAAGAATAATTTCTATGAGTTGAGATCTAACTATATGGTAATATTTAAATTAAAAATTTGTTACTATGCAAGACACATTATTATAAACTTCCCTCAAGAAATCTCTCCCTTGAATGAATAAATATGATTCTGAAAGAAAATAAAAGAGCATGTATATAGAGGATGAGAGGTTGTGGATGGGTAGGGCTGTGGGTAAAAATGAAAATTAACTTGTGTCATATACTGGTACAAATTCCCCAGTGTTGTGTGTGATTGGGAGCTGTATATAAAAGGTACCAATAAATAATTCAATTAAAATAACTCTCTCTTACCTCAAACATACTTATGGAATCATGCTCACCACCCTCTGAAGCAGTTCTGGATCTCCTCTTTTATCAATGTCTTTACAAGGTGTGATCAGTGGATCACATGAGTATCATCCATTGGGAAGCTGGGCTAGTAAAAGCACCACAATGTGTCCACCTCACTCACTGGATCTGCCACCATTCAACTGCGGATTCTTTCCCAAAGCCAAAATGACCATAAAAGGAAACTATTTTGAATGGACTCAGTACACTGACAGCATAATTAAAGATACTCACAGAAGAAGTGACAATGATGTACTTGAAGAAAGGGGAATAATTTTCAAGTGATTAATGGCAATATATCTTTTACTGTAAAATTTTTAAAAAATGCAAGCATTGACTTTTTTTAATCGCACCACAGCTGGTAGATGGAAGAATTCTGGTTCTTATTCATGAATTAGTTGGATACTGTGGTCTGTGGTGTTCTTTTCATTTCTTTGCATGAAAGCACATCTACCCCCTGCCTAGATTTTTCGCTGAGGTATAAAATGTCTCCATTACAGTTCTCTTGAGTTAAGAAATCAGCTGCCTACCCTAAGCATGCACGTATTAGAAGGAGAGCAGGACTTAGTGTATGTATGCTACGTTCTTTTAAGTTGTCTGAATAGAGGGAAGTTCTGGTTCCTACAGTTAATAGGGTTTGTGATAAGGGTACATAGTAAATTGAGAGAGACAAGAAATGTTTTAGCAGCTCCGGCCAAATCTCACAAATAACTGGAGCATCTCACACTTCTACAAGGACATCTCAACGACGACTTGCTGCATCCTGCAGAGGGACCTGATCTATTCTAGTTTGGCCAGTAGACTCCCGCTGCTCCTGACAAAGTGCATTTAGACTCCTTTACTCCTTCCCAGGTTCTGCCCCATCAAGGCTGCCTCGATACCAGGGATTTTTTGGCTTCTGTGTAACGTCTTCTTTCCACAACTTTCTCCACCACTCCACCAACCACTCCTCTTTCTTTGCAAGACTCACTTTTTTTTTTGTTTTTGTTTTTTGAGACAGGGTCTCGCTTTGTAGTTCAGGCTGGCCCTGAGCTCTCTATGTAGCCCAGGCAAGCCTGGAACTCAGCAATCCTCCTGTCTCTGCCTCCCAAGTGCTGGGATTATAGGCGTGAGCCACCACGCCCGGCAAGACTCACTTTTAGGTGAGAGAACCTGATTTGCTGGCCACTGCATCGCACTCTAGTGAGCAAAATCCCTACACCAAGCCACTCAGAGGGCTAAAATTCTTTGTCAGAAATAGCAAATGACCAGGTATTTGTGGATTTATTAGGGGACCTCTACTCTGAGACATTGGGCTGCATGTCTGTTTTTATACCAATATCGTGCTATTTTGAATTTTACAGTTTCGTGATAGATTTTCAAATCAGGTAATATTATGCCTCCAGCTTTACTGATCCCACTTATTTTGACTATTCAAGGCCTTTCATAAGTTCTATAAATTTTAACACTTTTTTCTATTTCTGTGAAAACTCTTAATGGAGTTTTTGATAGGAATTAAATTAAATCTGTAAGTATCTTTGGGTGGGTGCGGGACAGTTCAACACTATTAAATCTTCCAGTCCTCGGTGTGGAGTGTTTCTCCCTGTACTTGTCTGATCTTTAAGTTTTTCATCAGTAAAGTTTTTCATCAGTTTTTCATCAGTAAAGATCTCTCACCTCCCTGGTTCAAATGTTTTTATTATTTAAACATTTTTTATTAGTATGTGCAACTTATAGTCATCTTGGGGAGTGGGGACACATACACATATTTGTTTCTTTCTTTTTTTGTGTGTGTGAGACAGGGTCTCGCTTTGTAGTTCAGGCTGGCCCTGAGTTCACTACGTAGCCCAGGCAAGCCTCGAACTCAGCAATCCTCCTGTCTCTGCCTCCTGAGTGCTGGGATTACAAGCGTGAGCCACCACGCCCAGCACTGTGGTATGTGGTACTGACTGCTGGTGGGTGTGAGCCACCACACCTGGTTTGTATGTGGTTATCAGGATCGAACCAGGGACCTTGTGCTTGCGAGGCAGGTGCTGGAACCACTGAGCTAAATTTCCAGCCTCATATGTTTCTTTTTACAAATCCTTTTCTCTTTCCTCCTGCCTTGCTCCCTCCCTATTCCCCTAGTTCCCCTTTCCCCATTTTCTTCCTTGTTTATATTATTAGTCTCAGCTCTTAAGATGTATAATATTTATATTCATTAAAGTTATTGAGTTTTGTGCATAGTCTATCTCTATTCTACCCTCCCTTTCCCCTTCCCTTCCCCTTTGCTTGGTCTCTTGGATCCCTTCCCTTTTCCTGGACCCTCTGGATTCTTTCTTGAAGTCCTAGGTACGGGAAAGGCTTTTCTCAACAGAACTTCAACTGCACAAGAAACAACAGCAAGCGTCAACACATGAGATTACAACAAACTAAAAAGTCTCTGTACAGGAGAACAATCGATTAGCAGAGTGAAGGGAAAACTTACAGAATGGAAAAATATCGCCAGCTACTCCTCAGACACAGGGCTGATATTTAGAATATACAAAGAAGTTTTAAAAATTAGATCACCTCATTTTTTTTTGTTTTCAGCACCAGGAATTGAATTGAGGGCCTTCCACACCCTGGGCAAGGGCCCTACACTGTACCACACTGCTTGCCCTCCTTATTTCAATTTATTCCTAAGTAGTTTTAACTTTTATGACAGTAGAGTTGCACAAACACATCTGCAGCCTGTGGCAGAATAGCTAAGTTGGTGTAGCTAGGCAGTATTCTAATGAAAAGTGCCTTATGAGGCTTAAGCCAGGTTCAGTTAGTTCTTGCACTTGGACTCACAAGAGTTCCGATTAACATAGCTTCCTACAAAAATAGTAACCAGGAGAAATTGAATCAGAAATGTGCAATATTCTCCTTGGAAAAAAATATTTCAAGGTTCCAAAGACATGAAATCATCAGGAACAGTGTCTCCTCCTTCTCCAGAATAGGCAAAGTAGCAGCAAGGATGTCCCTGAAAGAGATAATTTTATGGCTAAGTGAGCCTAGTTCGCTCAAGAAATGGTGGAACATGCTGTGCAGTTTCCATTGTGTTTCTTCTGGTCATTTTCAGTATGATAGAGTCTTAGTCTAGTCAAGCTGCTATAACAAAATACTATCACCTGAATGATCTATAAAAAAACAATATTTCTCACAGTTCTAGCTGCTAGGAAATGCAAGATCATGATGCCAGCAAGCTTAATGTTTGGGGAGAACCTGCTTTCTCTTTCCTAAATGGTGCTTTCTACCTGTGTCCTCATTTGTGAAAAGGGGACACAATTGTCCAGGCCTCTTTCATGAGGTAGCTAGTTCTGCCTTGATGTTATAATCACCTGCTAAAGGCTCCCCCTAACTATGCATAGTGATGACAGGAGTTTTGGCAAGGGTCAGACATTAACAGATATAGAACTTCAGGCCAAAAAAAAGTGTGTCAGACTCATGGTTTCCATATATCCATTCCTCCATTCACCTGTCCATCCCCTACCTTGGTCGATGAGTTAAACAAATATCTGTTGAGTTATTAGATATAGGACCTACTAAGAGGGGGGTTTTAAAGCAAAGGCAAACTGTCAAGGCATTTCCCTAACTGGGGCCAGAAATGGGAAAAATCTTAGCTACTTATATTCCTTCTAGCACTGTTACTTAATTATTCAAACAATCTTCAGATTGGATGATACCATGGATCATCATCTGGCATAATTTTCTCACATCTGAGATGTGAAAATTCAGACTGGAGGAGCTTGGAAGATTCACTCGAAGACTTTCACTTCCATACTGGAGGATGAGGATAGAAATGGCACACAGAATGCACAGGCTATGTATGGGCAGCTGGTCCAGTAATACCAGAAGTAGCCAATGTGCTAATGAGTGCCATGGATACCCACTGGGGCATAAAAAATGGAAAGAGGGCGGGAATGGCAGGGGCCACACAAAAGCTGCTCCTGGTTGGCCTCTTTCTCTTCTTCCTTCCTTCCTTCCTTCCTTCCTTCCTTCCTTCCTTCCTTCCTTCCTTCCTTCCTTCCTTCCTTCCTTCCTTCCTTCCTTCCTTCCTTCCTTCCTCTCCTCAACAGTTGAAACACTATACATATCTGTGTGGATTTCAAAAGGAAACAGGTCAGCTGCCTCATAGGACACGGTGTTCGAGCTGTGGGCCCAGGAGCATGTGAAACGCTTGCTCGGAGTGGACCCACGGAGGGCGCCAGGCTGCTCTGCCCAAGGGCTGTCTCCCTGACTTCTCTCTTCCAGAAAGGAAATTGCAGGCATGTTCCTGCTTTGCTCAGGACCAGGGATTATGGAGCTTAAACTCTCTCCTCCAAGCCATGTTCAAGTTTTTGACTTAAAAGGGAAGTGTTTCATTTTCGGCCAAATGCATCCCCCCCGTCCCCCTTCCTGGACTGAGAACAAAGCAATTCAAATCAGAAAGCAGAGGGGACTCCATGCGCACTGTCCACAGGGACCCGACTCCCAACTGGATCCCTTGGAATTTGATTGAAGTGCAACCGAACCCCTCCGCGTTTGTTCAAATGTCATTTAAATAGAAATGTTTCAAATCTCTGCCAAGGAACTGCCCAGGGGGTGGCATGGGAGGGAGCCAGGCCGCTCTGCTCTGTGGGCTGCTGCGGGCCCAGACCACGGGGGCGGGACCCAGGCCAGGCTGACTCTGCTGGTGCACAAGAAAAACAGCGGTGGGAAAGGAGAGCAGAGGAAGAGGAGGGAGGAGGAAGAGGCAGAGGGGGACTCTGTGGGCGGCTTTAACACTAAGGTTGCCAGACGTAAAAGAGACTCCAGATGCGTTTTCTGGTGTTCGTTTTCCCCCCTTTCTTTCTTTTTCTTTAAAGGGAAACCGTTTCAAAGCCTAGCTGGATCTGTGGTCAGGGTCACAGTGAGGTTTCAAGACATCGCTTGTGGCCCTCTTTGTTGTCATGACAACCCCAAAGTGAATGCACCTGTTGGGCCATTTTGAGCTTTCCCTGCTGGCTCACCTGGGCAGTTGGATAGGACATGGTTTGGGGGTGAAGCTGTGGGTTTCCTTACTCCACTAGATGCAGGTGGCCACAGGGCTGGGGGTTTGAGATGCTGCTGTACCCCATCCTGAGGATCCACCAGTATGGCCGGGATGAACCCCATATATCCCCAACAGGGAGGAGCCTGGTGACTCATCTTCCGGTGAGCTGTAATGACTATGCTTTTATCTTTTTTTATGCTTTGTAGTTCTGGGTAAAGTTTTGTGGCAAAGGGAAAGCTGCTACTAGTAGCACTGTTTGAGAATCACTGAAATAGACATTTCAAAGGGTTCTGATGTTCCAGGAATGAGATCAAAATTGGGGAGAAGTTGGAGTGGGGGTTGTTTCTTCCTCTGTGGGGACTCATTAGCGTGAGAAAGAGTTAATTCCCTGCTGTAGAACCTTCTTCCCAACAGGTAAGATAGGCTTACCTGTTAGAAAAGCCAAGTTGAAGACAGGATGCAGTAGTGTAGGCTCAAGTGAAGTATTTTAAACCATGAAAGAAGAATAAAGTACTAATATAGGCCACAACTTGGATGGTCTTTGAAAACACTATGCTAAGTTAAAGAAGCCAAACACAACAGACTACATATTATATGATTCCATTTTTAGGAAATGCCCAGACTCAGCAACTCCATAGAGATTTCAAGTTGATTAGTGGCTGGGGATTGGAGATGGAGGGAGTGAGTATGATAGGTGTGGGTTTCTTAGGAGTAATGAAAAGGATTCTGGAATTCTGGTGATTCTGGTGATAGTGTGCAGTTTTGTGAATATACTAAAAAAAGTGATGAATTGGACCATCACTTAGGAGTGAAGATGATGGTATAAGAGTTATATCCCAATTTTTTTTAAAGGCCACAGAGACGAATTTGGGAAATAGATTTAATGCACAAAGAAGGGCTAATAAGGGCTTAGAAGGTGTCCAGACTCTTGATCACTTAGGATTTCCCTTAATTATCAAGTGCAATGGATCATTTAGTTACATTATCCTGGGCTGCACTGCTGCTTCTGTCTTGTTTCTTTTTGTTTCTGGGTAACTCTAACC
Source organism: Thryonomys swinderianus (assembly GCA_004025085.1). NCBI lineage: Eukaryota > Metazoa > Chordata > Mammalia > Rodentia > Thryonomyidae > Thryonomys > Thryonomys swinderianus. The sequence continues at coordinate 2,537 of PVIC010017166.1, read as the reverse complement.
TGGCCAATGGACAGCTTTCTGTAGTCTCTTGTATATGTAGATGGTTCTGTATGAAATAACCATACAGACACCAGAAGCAGACCACTTTGTATCGAATCTTGGTTCTGCTCTTTGCCTACAGGGGGATCTTAAGGGCTCGAACCTCAATTTCCTCATCTGTAGCAAGGGGTAGTTGGAAGACTCAGTGTCTACTTCCAGGCACATGGTTTCTAGGTGCCCGTTCTTTTTTTTTTTTTTTTGAGACAGGGTCTCACTTTGTAGTTCAGGCTGGCCCTGAGCTCACTGTGTAGCCCAGGCAAGCCTTGAACTCAGAGCAATCCTCCTGTCTCTGCCTCCTGGGTGTTGGGATTATAGGCGTGAGCCACCATGCCCGGCACTGTGGTGTGTGGTATTGATTGTTGGTGGGCATGAGTCACCATGCCCAGCATTGTATGTGGTTACCGGGGATCGAACTCAGGGCCTTGCGCTTGCAAGGCAGGCACTGGAACCACTGAGCTAACTCTCCAGCCCTCTAGGTGCCCATTCTCATGTGCCCCTGTTTTCCCCTCTTGTCTTCCCAGGGCAGTAAAAGCCTATTTCCCCATGAGTTGGCCTATGTTACAGGGTAAGGCGATCTCCTCCCTTCTTTCAGGTTATGGAAGGGGAAGGAAGTCTCATCCCAGTCAAATTCTTGCTGTCTAGATTTGTCCACAGGCCACTTCCCAAGAGTTCTCCAAAAATGGAGCCAAACCAAAGCCACAGAGTGGACACATTTCCCATGCCAGGTACCAACAGTGAGTTTCCAGGTACATTTGCCCCTGCTGCCTCCTCCCCTCCTCTAGAAAGACTTGGGCCTCTTGCTCAGCCCTTAGGTATCTGTGCCATTGTGTGGCATCACCTAACTACCCCAGGGAGCTCCCTGCCACTGTCCTTATCCAAAGAGGGAGCCCTCAGCAGAGGCAGAAACCCAGTATTGGACTCCCTTCCAGAAGCCACTCCTGTCTCCTCACCCCCTCTCCGTGCTCTGACCTGCGAGCTGGCTTTCATTCCCTCTTCCTGTCAAGCCGCGAAGAGTAACTCTCCTTAACACTTGTCAGAAATTAAAGCGAGACCTCCATTCAAATGTTCTGTCTGAACTCTTTGGCCAGGATGGCAAGTCGGTCTCCAAAGAATTTGCATTTACATTCCAAATATGCGCTTGTGTGAAGAGGAAAGAATGTCTTCCCTCTTTCAAGCCGGTTCACTGTGACCTCTAGGTTTTAATATTTTCGACAGAGTGCCATTTGACAATTCAACCCACAATGAGAAAGAGAAGGCGTGTATCCGCTCATGAGCACAGAGACTAAATTGCGGGATGGGTGAGAAGATGTTGCTCAGGGCCAGCTACTTTATCTTTCGCTTTTGTTCTTTCTTTAATTTTTAAGACATCTCCATTGAAACACTACTGTTTCCATCTCTAGGTTTTTCACTTCTGTTCTGGTTATGAGGGTCAACATGAGAGTTCTTGAGAAAGAAGCCAAGGAATACAGAGAAGCATGCAGTTTAGACTCTCCATTTCTCACAGCTCTGACAGGAAGGGGCTATGATCACACAGGTGTACATTGTTTTCTTAGACCTTTGTCCCATCTCCTCTATGAGAACGGGGAGGACTCTGCTTTTTGTCCGAAGCAGTGGGAACAGACAGGATCCAAACATACTCTCTCAGTCCTGAGAATAGGAGCCCAGAGGCTGCCGTGCGGGGGTGAAGTGCCTCAAAGGGCCAGCAGGGGGCGTCTTGTGCTTTGGAAGTCCTGCTGATGTGCGGCTGTCCCCTCTAGCCCTGTTATCTGTTCTCCAAATAACGGGGAGCGCTGGGAAGGCTCCATCCTGACAAATGCCTGGCATGTGCACCATGACCCAGCCTGTAGATCAGGTTGTCACAATAAGCAATGCTGCCCCAGCCCGTACCACCCAGCTCTGTTTTACTTAGAAGTTGACTGACAGTGGGATTTCTCGCGACAGCTTCACTCGACACTCTGGTGGGCCTGTGGGCACAGGACGGGGGCAGGTTTACACAGATGTGGGTGACTTGGCCGCCCAGAGCAGGTGTCCACTACCCTCACACAGACCACCCTCCTAGTAAAAGGCCCCCTCGGGCTTCAGGTATGAGAGGCCAGATTTTGGAGCAGCCTTCGGAGGCATCTGCCATCAACCTACTGTGTATCAGCTGGCTGGTGTCTGAGGCTCGAGAAGACGCAACAGGACCTTGTCTTCAGGTTCAGCTCTGGTGGGACGCGTGAGTGCCTCGGATGACACCCCGCTGATGGTATGTCATGACCTCCTGAGTGGTACCAGTAGGCTCATCTACGCATGAGAAAGCAATGACAGGCTTTGCCAAAGGTCACGAAGCCAGTAGGTGGCAGTGCTTAACTCAAGCAGTGCCCTACCCACACAACCAACACGGGCCTCTTGGAGACTAAACACATATCCAGGCACCTTCAGGTGCTTTAGGCTTTAAAAAGGAAAAAAACCCTTTTCACATCTACTTCCGCTGTCCATTTGGCTTCTCCCAACAGAGT